>PVHY01014783.1:0-37592 GCA_004024945.1 Uropsilus gracilis | reverse complement strand
CAGGGAATGTCTTTCCATTTTTTTACATCATCTTCTATTTCTTTTAAGAATGTTTTATAGTTTTCTTTGTATAGGTCTTTTACGTCTTTTGTTAGGTTAATTCCCAAGTATTTGATTTTCTTTGGTGCAGTGGTAAATGGGGTGTTTTTTCTAATTTCTTCTTCTTCTGACTGATTCTTTGCATATATGAATGCTGTTGATTTTTGCATGTTGATTTTGTATCCAGCTACCTTACCAAATCGGTTTATTATTTCAGTTTTTCTGTTGATTTTTCTGGGTTCTCTACATAGAGAATCATATCATCCGCATATAATGATAACTTTATTTCTTCGTTCCCTATTCAGATTCCTTTTATATCTTTCTCTTGTCTTATTGCTCTAGCTAGGACTTCCAGAACTATGTTGAAAAGGAGTGGAGAGAGTGGGCATCCTTGCCTGGTTCCGGACTTTAATTGAAATGGATAAACCCCTTTATTAATGGTAAATTGATTTCAACATGGCTCCAATTCAATGGGGGGAAAAGGTCTCTTCAAGGAACATTCTGAGACAACTGAAAATCCACATGCAAAAGAATGAAAGTTGACCCACTTATTCACATCATATATGAATATTTACTCCTAGTGAAACATACACATAAGAGTAAACACAGAAATAATTAAACACTTAGAAAAAAATATGGGAGTGATTCTTCATGACCAAAACCTTCTCTGATACAATATCAAAAGTAAAAAGTAACAATAAACAAAAATCATATGTTAGACATCATCAAAATTAATATCTTTATTCTTCAAAAGACACCGAAAATACAATTCATAAAGTGGAAGAAAATATTTGTAAATCATATATCTGATAAAGGACATTTATCTAGAATATATGAGTAACTCTTGCAAGTCAAAACTACAACCACAAATAACTCATTTTATGAGTGGGCAAAGGTCTGGAGTCCTCATACATTGCTAATGGCAATGTAAAATAATGCTACTACTTTGCAAAACAGTCCAGAATTTTCTCAAAAGTTTAAACATAGTATTGCCATGTGATTCAGCAATTCCTCTCAAGGGAAATGTGTAAACACACATCCACACAAAAACTTGTATTTTTCATAGAGCATTATTCACAATAGTCAAAAGAGCTGAAATAGCCCAAATGCCCATCAATTAAAGGTAATATACTCATACAATGGAATATTACTCACCAATAAAGTATTGATATATGTTACATCATGAATACCCTTGAAACATTATGCTAAAAAAAGCAGTTAATCACCAAATACTATGTATTGTATCATTCAATTCCTATGACATGTCCAGAAATACAAATCTATAGCATATATATATTATAAATTATATTAGATCTCTAGTATAGATTAGATATATAGATTATATTAGATATATAGATTATATTAGATCTCTATACATTAGAGATTGATGGGAGCTGGGAAGATTAAGGGTAAATGGAAAGTAACCATTAATATGTATGGAGGGTCTTTGTGAGATGATGGAATGTTCTAAAATTAGTGTGAAAATGAATGCACAATTCTAGATATATTTTAGATTATTAAACTGTATACTTTAAATAGGTGAATTTTATGGTCTATAAGTTGACCTTAATAAGTTTCTTTAAAAAAAAAAGATTAGGAAAATAAATTGTGGATATGCCCACAATTTATTTCTCAAGTTAAGGCCAATTTGAGTTATCTTACAGATTACAAACAAGTATTTCTTGGTTTAAAAGAATATGATCCATTCAGAATACTCCCAATTAAAATGCTTCATAACTGGCCCAGCTATTGACAAAGCAGTCAATGGACTAGCATGCCCAGAAACAGGCAAGTTTATGTATGGAAATTTGGTATATGACTGAAGGAGTAATAACAACCAGCTGGGATGGTGATGAGAGATTGAATAATTCAATAAATTAGTTTGGTACAAGTAGTTGTCTGTATGAAAAAGATAAAATTAAATCCTTACTTCATAGTATATACAAAAATCAATTCCAACTAGATTAAAGACTTAATATTAAAACTTGTATTCTGCAAAATGTATTATAAATAGCATTTAAAGCCAAGTCATTTCCATACAGATGCTTTAAAGAAAATAAAGTACATAAATATTGCAGCATATTTTGTAATAGGAAAAATTGGAAACAACCAACATTCACCAGAAGAATGCAAACACTGTGATTCATTCATAAGTAGAAATCAATACAGTAACTAAATGTAACAGCATGGATAAGTCTCTAATCCATATTGTGTCATAAAATAAATTTTGAGTGGTGGGAGAACTATGGGGTATACAGGTATGTAAGAAAACGTATATATATAAAATTAATAAAAATAAAAATTTTTGAAAAATTCTTTAATTATATCAGTTATATACAATACAACTGTACATGTAAATATACATGTTTCATTTGTTCCATAGTGTAAAAATTATTATATGAAGTAAACAAAAAAACCCAAAATGAACTGTAAAACATACATTAAAAAATGCTGTTTCATAAAATTGTTGTCTTCATGTCTATTCGTATGTATGTGTGTGTGTATGCTCCACTCCTACTTATTATTAGACAGGTAGAAAGACAGACACAGATCTAGAAAAATATTTACCAAATATTAAATTTTTATCATGTAGGACTAGCTTTTTTTTCTCCTTTATGCTTCTTAAGTCTTGATGGAACTTCTTAAAAATGATTATGTATCAAACTTTTTGCCAAAAGGTAGTTTTGCTTTTTCTTCCATACTTCATTCAGATTTTCTTTTTCACCCAATATCCACTTATTATTCCAGATCCCATTCAGGATACCAACGTTAGCAATCATGTCTCTATAAGTTCCTTTTGGCTTCCATAGTTTCTCAGATTTCCCTTATTTTTGATGACCTTAAAAGTTTTAAGGGGAACTGGTCAGATATTTTATAAAATATACCTGTACTAGAATTTACCTGCCATTCTTCTCAGAATTACACTGGGGTTATGGCTTTGGTGGGGAAGGAGTCACAAGGATGAGGTACCATTTTCATTACTTCACATGAAAGGTACATCATAATGATATCACATATTGTTGACCTTTGTCATGTTTCTCACTGTAAAATTCCTCCTTTTCTTTGATAGGAAGTCACTATGCACAGTCTTCCATTAAGGAATGGGTAGTGACACTTTCTAAAGGCTAAGTATCTAGAAAAGTTGTTTGGAAATTTATATGGGAGATTTATTTCTTCATTTAGACAGTTACTTAATCATTGATTTATCTCTGGGATTTTTTTCTTTGGGTTTCAGTCTAATATTTTATTTTATTGCACTCAGTTGTTACATTTGCGGCCACTGGAAGTTCTTTCATTGGCTGTTTGTTTCCTTTTGACATAGCCCCAAATGCATTTTGTTTTGTTTTGTTTTGTTTTGTGTTGTATTATCTGAGATTGTGTTACATTAGCATATGTTTGGTGTTCATCCCTTCTGAATCAGAAACTCAGGGGCTGAGGTCTAGAAAGCTATGTTTTAATGTGTCCCCCCGGCAATATTTTCCAGGCAACCTGTTAACCTGGAAAGAGTGATAAATTCTACTCTCAAGTTAAAGGGTGAAATCTCAGAGCCCACCTAAGTCCATGTACTTTATCCCTTAATAATCCACCCACCTTCACATACCAAGAATAAAAAGATATAGGTGTTTATTATGTAAAAACTGGTCATAAAGGATATATAAATCTAGAAGCAGTTTCAGTCAATTGCCTTGACCTTTAGTGCTGGACTAAATAATAGTTTAGTAAATCCACCACTAGAGGGAGTCCCTATAACTCCTTCAAAATACTGAAGACTTAAGGAACAAGAAAAAAAAAAAAAACTAAAAAAAAAAAACCCACATCTATTTTCAGAGAGCAATTTTAATTTCTGTGCCAGTATTAAAACAATTGACTTTAGTTACCTAACATGGAACAGCTGCATTTACACTGTAGTTGTTCACTTAACATCTTTTCTGTCATTTTTAAAGGGAACAAGTGGGGAGGGAAGAGAGCTTAGGTTAGTAAAATGATGATTTAATTTAAATAAAATAATTTTATTGACAATATTTTCTCTCAAATTCCAAAGAAGTCAGACTAAGAAAATATTCAAAAACTGACCCAGTTGTATACAGCTGTCTCCTACCTTTACTTGAATTCAAGAATGGTAAATGCAGCACCCATACAGTACAAGGTCTCAGTAAACGGTGCTGCATAAATAAGGGGATGATGTTAATGTAATTCTTTGTTTTCCTGAGACCCTTCATTCCACATCATGACATTAGGATTATGCTATTTTCATAACAGATATCAGGAAATAGCATAAGTCAGTGCAAACAGTTCTTGTAAACTAGAACAATAATTCCCAGAGATTTTGCAAAGCCATGGTGGGGGCTGAGACAAGAATAATGACATGTCTTGTAGCCCCTGTCTTATAGCCACTTTCCTCGGGGCCTTGGTAATGGGTTGTTCAGTGCTTAATGAAATATTTCTGTTCTGGCCCATTTTAAACTGATACTACAGATGGGGGCAACTATTCCAGAAATGCCTTCATTAAGTTTGTGATTGATTATCCCTGTACGGCCTCCCATCCTCCTGGAACTGAAGTTAAAGAGACTTTCCCAACTCCACACTGAACCTATCTCCTCATTCCTTTGTTTCCTATATAATTTTTCTTCACTCTCCTTAAATGATTTTTTTTTAAGTACTAATTGCCCTTGTCCCAAGATGGCACCACTCGCTAATAAAAAGCTTGCTTTGTGGAAAAAAACCACACATTTCAGAGTCCTTAGTACCTGTGCCACATTCGAAAGTGACCACTAATTCCTCCCTCCCTCTACCAAATACTACCCATAATAATTTGAGTGCCTTGCCACTCTTAGAGCTATGCCATGTGACTTGTTTTGACTGAGAGGAGAGCTGCAAATTAACACAGGTAGACACTGTAATGGCACTGTGAAGTAGCTCATGTTCTGTCTGGCTCTTTGGGACCCCGATAACAATCTGAAGAGGCCTGATTTGCTTGTTGGAGAAGGAAAAATATTGTTGCACACACATGTCCCTGTCGATCAGCTTTCCACCCCCAGATTTAAGACTGAGGCCACGCTAGATCACCCACTTACCAACAGACATAGCAGCCCACCAGAAGGGTCTGCCCAATTGAGCAGACCCAAAACAGAGGAACCATCCAGCCAACTCACAGAATCCTGAGCTAGTTAAAGAACTGTAAGCCACTATGTTTCCTGGAGTTTGCTACTACGTTTCCTGGTGGTTGTTACACAGCAGAAGCTGAACCATAGCACCTTATTTTAGTGGCATGTTCCTTTGGTGTTCTGTTGCTTAGTGTCTGTGGTTGCCACAAAACAGTGAGCTCTGCAAAGAGCAGAGACTTGGCTGGTCATCACTTTATGCTGAGAGCCTAACACGCCTAAGACATACGAGGCATTCAACAGTAACTTATCAAATGAAAGGGAAGAAGAATAAGAAGCATACATTGTAACATCAGACAGTAAAAGAGCTAACCAAGGACCATTTGTTCAAAATAAACTTTTGATGCCTCCACCCTAACAGCAAACACCATCCAATGCGATATACATTCACTCTGCCTCCAAAGTCTCCAAGAGTGGCAAGAGATGGTACAGAATCAATTGAGTGTACTATAAAAAGGGATTCCTATCACCAGGCCTCTGGAAGAGGAAAGTATGGGAGTTGTCAGGAGTTGCAGAGCACCCCACAAACCAAGGGAAGAGGACAAAAGGATATGGGTGCCTCTGGCTTATCTTGGGGTACTGTTAGGGTTTGAGTCCCTCTTGATCAAAATCTAAGGCATTTGGTGTGAGTGTGGAGGTGGGGGTGGGAGGATGGAGGGAGACATAGGTCTTTACCTTGTATTCCCACTATCTTAGCACAATCTTTTCCCAAAGGGGAAAAAAAAAGTGCAAGGGACCCAATATTTGCTGAATAAATGAAAAGGATGTGAAGGCAGGCAGGTTCCTTGCAAAGGCACGTTTTTTAAGATTCAACAGATGTCACAGAAGCAGACACTGAACCCCAGTGACCTTTAGGTTTCTGGTTCCCTCCTGGTTACACAGGTCGATGGACCTTTTACCTCCGTAGCTCACAATGCAGCCTGGAAAGGCTGGAGACGGTTTAGGTGGGCGCGGGTCTCCAGGAAGTTGAAAGCGAGGCCCCGGAGCGGGCACCCGCCTCCAGGATACTTCAGCCGTCTGGGCCGGCAGGATCCCGCACTGTGGGTGCCGCGGGCCGGGGCTTTCCGGATGGATCTGCCCTTCCCGCGCCCTCGCCGCGCTCCCGCCTACTCCGGCGTTGACCGCGGGGGCGCGCGCCGCGTTGCTGTGGAAACACCCGGCTGGCGCGGCGGCGCGCGGGACTGGCTCTCCGGCATCCCGCAGCGGCCGCGGCGCCGCAGCTCGAGCCCGGGGGCCTCGGAGGCCCAGTCGTTGGGCCCCAGTCCCGGGTCCCCCGACGTCCGCGGGGCATGATGCTGAGACGCAGTTTGGAAAACCGGTAACAGCCCCAGGGCCCTAGTTGCCCAGCGCCACCACACGCGAGGGCTCGGGTGGGGGATGTGGCGCCCCTCTCCGTGGGGCCTGCGCACCGAATTTCCACCCTGGGTCCGGCCTGGACCGGCCCCTCTGCGCTCCGGGGCCTGCCTCCCAGGGCTGCAGAGAGCCTCGGAAGTCGCGCGGAGCCCTGGGCCTGGCCGGAGACCACTCCGAGCTCCCAAGGCTTCGGCCCCAACGCTGTCGCGGGCTGTGCAGCTTCAGCGGGGCAGGCCCTAGCCCAGGCCATGCAGCGCCCTGCAACCCCTACTGCCACCCCCACAGCGCTCAGGCCAGCCAGATCGGCCTCTCTGCGCTACCCGGCCCAGATGCAGGGCCAGGCCCAGCGGGGAGACCTAGAGGACGGGAGACGTTTGTGATGGGAGCATTGACCGTATTTGCCTTGGAAGCTGCAAAAGGAGCCGGGAATGTGTGCCTATAAACGATGATGAAGCCATTTCATTTCGAATAAGAATGATATTCGTGTCACTGTTTCTCTAGGGACGCTCAAACCAGACGACTGCAAGATGCTGTCACCAATGTTGAGAAGCATTTCGGAGAGCTGTGCCAAATCTTTGCGGCTTACGTGCGGAAAACTGCCAGACTGCGAGACAAAGCAGATCTCCTGGTGAACGAAATCAACCTGTATGCCTCTACAGAGACCCCACATTTAAAGCAGGGCCTGAAAAACTTTGCTGATGAGTTTGCCAAACTCCAGGATTACCGTCAGGCAGAGGTATGGCGTGAGCTCACAGCGTCATTGTTATGAGCCCTGAAGTAGTGGATGAAGGAACCCTGAAGACTTTTTGCGTGTAATCTGCCCACTTAAGTGGCCAGCACACAGTTTCATGTCTGTAACATTGAGTCTATAAAGGGCAGCTTTCAGCGATTTTACCATTTTTTCAAGATACACTTTAGGGTTTCTTGAAGTCTTGAATGTCCCCACTTCCCAACTTTTGGCCAAGGGTAGTTTATTTATAGGGGTAGTACACAATTCCCATAGGGAAGAAAAGAAGCATGATTTGTGTCTTGTGTGCAGGTAAGTATACTTTAAAGATATCTCTGGAAATGGAAGATGTTGGGACTAAGTGGACAAGAGATCTTTGCTCTGGAAAAGTGACCCCCCCCCAAAAAAAAAGAAACTGATTTATATTATGGATGCAAACTACTATTGAGAATTTGTGGGTTTGTTTCTGGTTGTTTTGTTGTTACTGTTTTGTTATTTTATTGGGAAGAGGAAAGGAGGAAGGCACTGTTGCAATTGTTTTGATCTAAAAGTCCTGTTTTACATTTAATACCTCATAAGCACTTACCCTTATATTCTTTTATTTATTTTAGCTTTCAAACAGGTTAAGGTGTGAGAAGTTGCCCTGTTAGAGCTGCATTGCTTTTTTGGTACTTATCATTTTCGGTCCTTATTAAAAAGCCTAAAACAGAAATTTTAATAATCATAAAGAGAGGATAACAATCTTTGAATTTATCATCGCTATTTAAATAGAAAGTTGAGTAATTTCATTTGGGGATACTTTTTGGGAAAATGTTGAATCCTGTCAATTGATATTTCTTCTGTAGTAAATAAGCAACTCTCAGTTCTATATAACTGGAGAGTTAATGTTTCAAAAACAATTTAAACTAGAACTAATACTAAAACCCCTGTAAGTCAATACTTTCAATGCCCCTTTCTAGACAATTTTTATGCCATTATCAAATAGCAAAGCGAATTGATTTACATTTGTTCTCCTTTTTATTTCCCTTGCTTACCAAATGGTGGAGGTGCTAATGAACAGTGAACAAAAGGTAGGCAACAAAAAGGAGAACAGAAAAAAAGACTTGAATGATCCATACACTGACTACTCTGTAGTGACTACAGAGTAGTCAGTGTATAGATCATTAGACTACGTAGAGTATGGATTATAAGAAATGGTATAAACTATCCTGAATATTCAGTTTTGATTTTAAACTTCCTAATATTGAACTGCTCAGTGAGAAGTTAATTTTCTTCATTTTCCTAAAATCTTTCAAAATGAAATATTCATATACATTTTGCTTATAGAACCTAAAAAGCAGTATGAAATTTAATATACTCATGATTAGATAAGCATGTATCATTTTAAAAAGGCTTCTTTCTGCTACAAAAATAATACATGTTCATTTTAAATAAATGTTTATCATCTTGTATTGCCTGTTCTAAAAAAAATGAAATTCTAATATCCAAGAGTATTTTCTTATGCTGTAAATATCTTTATTACAGTTATGTTTCTTCATTGCCTATTTCTGGTACTATTAGTAAAAGTTTGATTAGAACTATATTTAAGAAAACTGTTTAGTTCTAAAGAGATCAGAGTTTGACATAGCGTTTGACAGCTCAGCAACACTGAGACCATTTATCATGTGCTCTAACTCTGCTAATATACAAATGACTTCCCAGGAAAAATGTAGTTAATACAGTGGTCTCTTAGCTTTGTTGCTTTTAAGGATTGTGTTGCTCTAAATATTTCCAATACGTTATATCTTTCAGCTTTGATTTTCTTATCTGGTAAGTTGGACTGTTAAATTTCAGAGATAATAAATGTATAGTCTTCAACACTGTGCTAAACACTGAAAGTGGTTGCTGGATTAAAATTTGAAATGTCTTCACAACTTATTCAAGAGCTATTACTTTAAGGTGGAAAAGTAGTAATATAGGGATGATGGTGTGGCAAGAATGAACTCCTTGGAAACCTGAGATTTTCTTGTCATATTGCACACCAGGTGTTTTTTCTGCACTTGTTTTTACTGTACATTTTAATGGTTTTTAATATATTTACTTCAGTCTTATGAACTTCTGGTAATTACTTATAAAGTTAACCCCATGATATTTTAATTAAACATTTTTAAACAATCTGTGTAGTAATTA
This sequence comes from Uropsilus gracilis, assembly GCA_004024945.1. Classification (NCBI taxonomy): domain Eukaryota; kingdom Metazoa; phylum Chordata; class Mammalia; order Eulipotyphla; family Talpidae; genus Uropsilus; species Uropsilus gracilis. The sequence goes on along the minus strand of PVHY01014783.1, from coordinate 28,142 downwards.
TGTTCTTGTTATAACACAGGTTTTCAGAATTTAAATTTTTATATCTTTACATTTCTTTCCAGTTATATTTTATAATAATTTTTAATAGGTTGAAAGACTTGAAGCCAAAGTAGTTGAACCTTTGAAAGCTTATGGAACCATTGTAAAAATGAAACGAGTAAGTAAGTTCATTTTTTCCCACTATTATCAGGTATTCTGGCAAAGTATATGAGGTTTCCAGTAATTATTTTTATAATAAAGTATACAAAATAGTGTTGAGTCGTTCTTTTTAATTACTCTTGAGCACCATTGCTCAGAATTTAATGAAATGTTTCCAGGGAGTTAACTAAGAGTACTATGTAGCAGCATGAAGCATTATTTTGTTTACTGTGGAAACTTTAAAATATTTAATATTTATAGTCATGAGGAATATATGGACAGAAAAAAAATTTTTAATGAATGCTAAACTTGTTTTAAAGCTGGGAATAACAGACTTAAAATAATTGACACTAACTTTCTGTTTTTTAATCAAAAATGTATTTTTGTAATTATTGAGGTATTTTTTACATGCAGTAAAATTCTCCCCTTTTAAATGTTGCTTGAATTTTGCAAATGTGTATGTACATGTAACAGCTATAACAATCCAAAATTATATAAATGAATGAGTCTATATAGTTTTGACTTTGCACTGAAATCTTAACTGTTGTTACTTTGAGAGGATATTACACATATGTACACACTCTCACCCACAAAGACACACAAATTAGGTAAAAGTAATGATTCCTGCCATCAAGGTACTAGTATCAAGCAAAGAGTATTTACCTGTTCTTAAAACAGAATGTTTATTTTTTCTTAAATTGGAGATTTTTATAACAAAAAATGATTATTTGCAGGATGACCTCAAAGCAACATTAACAGCAAGAAATCGAGAAGCTAAACAGTTAACTCAATTAGAAAGAACGCGCCAGCGAAATCCATCTGATCGACATGTTATTGTATCCTTTGTATTTGGGTCTTAAAAAAATGTTTTGTACAGTATAGTAAAGTAAACATACTGAAATTTTTCATTTCTACTTTTAAATGGTAGAGATTTGAATATAAAGAGTAGCTGAACCACATGCATTTAGGAGTTCTCACTATGGAAACTAGTTCATTGTAAAGAAAATATACCACCTAATTCAGTCTCCTTTCTTGTTTGTCACAAGATGTTCAGAAAATAAAGTACTCATAAATATAAATGCTTTAATATATATGCTTTAAGGGAGTAAATTCAAATTTTGAAGATTTTTTTCATGTAATGATTAATTATAAGATCTATCTTTAATCTTAATATATCAATGTTCTCTCTGCCCTGCTATTGAGAAAGGAAAAATTATTTTTCCCAGTACAATTCCCTTCATTTAAAAAAACACAACTGTGAACCATAACTGTGGCTTGCAGCCAAAGACTGTCAGGAGATTCAGAAATATAATTGAGGTTCCATAGCTGACACAAATAAATCTAGATTCAGGAGTATCTACTGGAACAAGTTCTTTTAAGAATGTTTGCTTCTTAACTTAGAATGTGTCTTATTCATGACTGAATGGAAAATAATGCTGAATTGCCAGCAATTGGGAGAGGTACAATTATACAAAAATTACTCATTTATCCCTCTGCTTTTTTCTTCTCTATATTTCACTCCTACATTCTTTAAGTTTTTATTGCCCAGCTCAGCCAGAGACCATATAAGGAGTAGCTTTTGGGGGGCAGTTGAGGTCCCAGAGCACCTCCATTCCTGAGTGTAGTGAATGGGTTCTATGGCAGTTGCATGGTCTTCCTTCCTTTGGACCAGAGGTACATAAGCCTAACCTTGTAATAAAAGCAGGCAATCAAAGGGGGAAACTGCCCTTTGGAGGCTGAGATAGGACCATCTAGATGGTAGTTGAGACTTAGGTTCTTCTGCAAACTGGAAATTATAGAGTATGAATTTTAAGCAAGTCAGACATACTAAAGGATACTAGAAAACTCCTAACTGACAAGAGAATAAGACAAGAGCCAGGGAGTGTCACAGCTTTTAAAGTAGTCAAAGGTTAATGTTTTGTTTGGAGTAGAGTATCTAAAGGATGAAATCTAGACTAACTGTAGAATCCTAAGTAACTGGCAAGACTGAATCAGGGGTATTAGGATGGACATTCAGCACAGAAATAAATCTGTTCATAAGACAAAATAGCTGACTAAGGTACTCTGCTGTAAATACAGCTGTGGAGGAGGCAGTTGTACACCTTCAAGCAGGTCTGTGCATTCATATGGGTGGGAAATAACAACTGAATAGGTTATTACTATAGGTGAATTTTTGACTCACTGGGAAAGAGCCATGACAAGCTGATTCTGACAACCTGAGACTAGAAAATAAAAGACAGTATATATACACATATAAGTATGTCCAATACAAATAGAAAATATGCAATCATAGCATCATGTATTATTTACCTAGATAAACCCTTAAAATTCATCTATTAAAAGGAAGCACATATTAAAGTCAGTATGTAAAATAAAATGGGTTAGCTCTGGTAGAAGAGGATGGGGTAAGGAAGAGTCTGGGGCTCTTCTGCCTGCTCACCCTCCAAAGCCCCAGGTGGTTTCTAAACAAAATTCCTTATAACATAGTTGAAAAACACTAACTTAACTCACCCTTTTTTAAACGGTTGTGTACTCGTAACTTAGTCCATTAAATATGCTGATGTTCTTAGTGTCATATAGTAGTATTTTAATCAAAAGCATTAGGAAATACTTTTGTGCCAATTCAACTTGGTACATTATGTGATTTTTGAAGAATTTTAAATAAAAGAATAATAAAAATCTATATCCTCTTTGCACCAAAAATACCTGTGTAGAGGTGAGTTGCCATGCTTGAGAAAAAGATTTTGAGACTAAGAAATAAATAGTAGTTGCTGATGAAAAATTAAGATACAGATATTTCAGCTATGATTTCTTCTTCCACACTCTTTTCTAGTTTAGCCAACTGTGCCAGTCTGTAAAAAAAATTTTAACGGAATTCTTAACTAGAGAGAGGAAATAGGTCAAAAGCAGTTACAAGAATGCACCCATCACTTATCAAAAGCAGTATTAGGAAATTGCTTATTTAACTAATTAAATCTTTAATTTAAATCCTGAAATATTCTCATTAGTAATATACATCAGATAGCTTAGAAATTTTTCCATACTTATTTTCACAGGAAATCTATTTCACTTTGATTTTCCCACAAGTTTATATTCTTAAAAACCCCAAGGTCAGTAATACAGAGACTTGTTTTTGATTACTGATTATTACTAAAAATTTGTATGGTTTTAAAATTTCAATACTCTATATGACAAATGTATACACATACACAAACTGACACACACTTTCAGATCTCTGAGGTATAAAATACTCTTTAAATATTTAATATATTGAAATTCTACATTTGAATTAACCTAATTATATGAATATACAATTAAGAAAGTTTTAATTATTGATCCTATTACAGAAGATAATGCTATAAGGGTATATGGTTTTTTTTTTTAATTTTCCTTTTCAAAGTATTTTTTCCTTTATGAAAACTTTCAGTCACAGGTGGGTAATAAAGTGGTGTGTCAAGACGGACCTTTATAGTAAACCCTTTTACTTATTTCAATTTATGCATAGTCTCAGAAAAGAAACCAAGGTCTAAATGTCAAAATATTATCACAAAACCTTAATGACAAAAACAAATTTTTTCCATGAATTAAGTATTAAATGATAATATGTGGTATAATGCTAGCATAGGAAGCAATTTTATTAGAAAAAATTTAACCCAAAAAATGGGCTAAGTCTTTTTTAATCTCTATGTTAACTGATTTACAGAAAATTTAAATATCTTTAGATATCTTTGAGTAACTGTTGTCCTAAATAGATGAAATATCTGATTAAACTGAAATTGTTCTATACTGTACCACTGTATATGACTTTTCTTGAACTGTGACTAGAGTAACTGAGAAACCAGTTTTTAAATTTTCATATAATTTTAATTGTTTTGTCAGTAGCCAAATTTGTTAATCAAACAGATCATACAACACAGACCTAAATTGCATGAATACCTACCATTAGCCTGTTTTAAGCAAAGCATTAGACTTGCCATCTAATGTTCTTAGTTTCTGGTATGTATATTTTGTAATAGGCATTAATTAAACAGTAACAGTGTGATACTCTCAATTTATAAGAATATTCAAATAGAAATTCCATACTGACACAAATATTTGTAATGTATTCTAGCTACCTGATGAGGACATTACAAAATTAGAAACATTTAATGCATTTGGAGAATGCATTAAATAGAAAATATGGGGCTGGGCATGGTGGTACACATCTGTATTCCAAGTGCTGGGAGGCAAAGAGGCCAGGGATCACTTGAGTTCGCGAGTTCGAGACTACATAGCAAGTTCTGGTCTCGAAAAAGCAGCTGGGTGGGGTGGCGCACACCTGTAATCCCAGCTACCTGGGAGGCTGAGGCTGGGGATGGATCGCTTGGGTCCACGGGATTGGGACTATCCCAGGCAACATAGTGACACCTAGTCTCAATAACATAAAAAGAGAAAAAATTATAAATATTTAATATTTAAGTTGCAAGTCTTTTCTTTAGGGGGAAGAAAGGGTTAGAAGAGAGAAAATGAAGAAGATATAACAAAGAATGATAGTGATAGGTGAAAGCAGAAATATAGGATGTTGTTTTATAGTAAATTGTCCAAGGATAATATTGGAAAAAATTATTTTATGAAAGGAAATAGTTTTTGCTTGAGATCATGATCATGTCACAGAATTTAAAATTCTTTTCCTGCATGTGTTCATTATGTAGATTATTTTTATTTTATGCAGTAAAATATATTAAACACTTAACACTTGTGCCAAAAAGCCAGTAATGCTATGGTAGCGTTTATACATAACTCAATTAAATAGATTCTAACATGACTTTTTTTTTTTATGTCTTTGGTTGGGGAACACTTATATAGGCAGAAACCGAATTACAAAGAGCTACAATGGATGCTACCCGAACAACCCGACATCTGGAGGAAACTATTGACAATTTTGAAAAGCAGAAAATAAAGGATATAAAGGTAGTAAATAACCATTAGGTTCAAAACATGTTCTCTAATCTTATTTTTTGGCTTTATTTACTTATAAAAATTTAAAACACTCTTGTTTTTTCAGCCCATTAATAACCCATGTGAAAAAGATAATACAAATGAAAATACATAAAGCATGATTTTCTCATGGAAATAATGTATACAGAGACTACATTCCCAACCAAAGGTAGATAACCAAATTTGATCACAAATAATATTTAATCAAAGGGAATTTAACAGTTACTATGTATTTATGTATTTCACATTATTCTAGATACTTGACATAAATTATCTTTAAGTCTTTATAGCAACTTCAAAAGAATGTAGTGTTATCCATATTTTATATAAAAATTAAAGATAAAGTAACTTACCCAAAGTATCATTGCCAGAAGCTGAGCTATAATCCAAGTCTATATTTTAGGATTTAATGCTTTCCATTGTAATATACTATCATTAACTTTATCACATAAAGCTTTCTAATAATTATATATTATAAATAAATAGAATAACAATAAAACATTAAATCTGCATCTACTGTGATGTGGTATCTTAAACAAAATCAAACTAAGAGTGACCTTATTTTTTGTTAATACTTGATCTGAAACTTTCAGGCTCATGGTCTTCATGACTTTTTCAGACATTTTGGAAAAACTGAGAAAATTGCTTATAACTGTCTTACAACATTTAAAGCAACTCATCTAGTGATGTCTTTGGCTCACTGCAAATTTTCCTGGAGCAAGCTTTAAAGAAAAGTATTTTTGTCATTTTACAACTATTAATTTAAAAAATGTGCTTTCATAGGTTATGTTAATAATATAAGCAGCATCTGCCACATCATTTTTTTCATAAAACAACAAAATCCATTCATTCGTGCTTTTGTAATTTCCTGTCCTAGTTTCAAAGGATTTCAAACCTTTGACTTTTCTAATAACCAGATTCAAAGATTTTTGGTTTGATTCTGGAGATCAAAAATTGTTTAAAAGCCTCTTAATCCATCTGCACTCTGCTGTGTACAGGTATATGGCTACTCAGGGAAGCTTCTCTGAGATGAACCCCTATACCAAGATGGGAGAGTATAGGTAGTTGCTGACATATTTTCTAAAACTGAGGGAGAACATAAGGAAAGTTATTAAAATAATAATCTTTAACTTGAAAAATGAAAATGGAAATGTGACTTGTAACCAATTCCATTGTACCCAATTCCATTGCCAAAAGAGGGCATTAGTGATGGGAATCTGATCCTCACTCCACCAATATTTCTCATGCCTACAATTTTTTTTTTAACATGGTATGTTGTGGTGACTCTGATATTTGGGCTCACAACAGTGTTCCACCTGCATGCTGACTCTTGTACATGTGTTGTTACAATAACGTATAAAACTGGGACAAAGTATGTACAGAATTCCCAAGTACAATTCCCACCTTTAATTTCCTGAAGCAGTAGGACACAGAACGAGGTCCATACAGTGTAGGGTACACAGAAAAGAAAAGAGCTTCCAAGCTTTTTCTTTGTTTGCTATACATCCTCCCCTGGAAACAGGAAGCCTCCCAGTGATCACCAGAAAAAAGAGGATGAGGAAAAAAAAACCTTTTTAAAAAAAATTGAGATATAATCCATATACTATAGAAGTCACCCATTTTCAACATACAACTCAATGGTTTTTAGTTTGTTCAGCTATATGCAACCTTCATTATTCAATTTTAGAACATTTCATCATCTCAAATACCCAGAACACTTCAGCTGTTACCTACCTACCTCCTCATATTCCTAGCCCAACGAAACCACCACTAATATCATGGCTCTATGAATTTGACACTCCTGGATAGTTCATATAAATGGAATCTTTAGATCATAGTTTTTTTTTCTTTCATTGAGCGTAATGCTTCCACAGACCATCCATATTGTATCATGCTTAAGTATTTCATTCTTTATTATGGCTTGATAATATTCCATTATATGGATATTACATTTTGTTTATCCATAGTTGGCAAAAATATTTTGGTTGTTTCTTCCTTTTAACTCTTACGATTGATGCTATAAATATTCATGTATAAGTTTTAGTATGGACATAAATTTTTATTTCTCTTGAGTATATACCTAATTGAATTGCTAGGCCATACAGTAAACTGCCTTTAATCAATTCCCTACCTTGTTCTCATCTAAAGTGGTTGAACCATTGTACATTCCTACCAGATGTAAGAATCCCATTTTCTCTGCATTTTCACCAACACTTTTTATCAATTTTTTTCATTCTAACCTTCCTACTAGGTATGAAGTGATATCTCATTGCAGTTTGGATTTGCCTTTCCCAGCTGATACTTACTGGATATTTGCATAGCCTTAAAAAAATTTCTATTCATGTTCTTTGCCAGTATTATAACAGGATTGTCTTTTTATTATTGAGTTGTAAGAGTTCTTTATTCTAGTACAAGTGCCGGATAAGATTTGCAATTATTTTCTCCCATTCTTGGGTTGTCATTTCACTTTCTTGATGATGTCCATTGAGGCTAAAAGTTTTTCCTTTTGATGTTCAGTTTAATAGCTTCTTTTGCTGCCTGTGCTTTTAGTCCTATCCGCTACAAATCTATTATCATAAAGATTTATACCTGTTTTCTCCTAACAGTTTTATAATTTTCATTGTTACATATAAGTCTCTGATCCATTTGAGTTAATTTTTGATTATGGTAGAGCTAATGATTCTTTTACGTCTTTGCCCAGTTGTTTCAGCACCATCTGTTTAAAAAGACTATTCTCTCCCCATTGAATTATATTAGTATCCCTGTTGAAAATCAGTTGACATGGTTTTGTTTCTGAATTTTTGTTCTCTTTCATTGACCTATATGTCTGTCCTGAGACCATACTGTTCTAATTAACATAACTTTGTAGTTTTAAAACCAAGGTATGTGAGTTCCCTACTTTGTTCACTTTTAAGATTGCTCTGGCAATTCTAGATCTGTTGCAGTTCAGTATGAATTAGAGAACAAGTTTGTCAAATTCTATAAAGAAGACAGCCAAGATTGGGCTGCAAAGCTTGAGTGATTTTTCCATCTTCCAAGTAGCAAATGAAAGCCATTTATATATTTTAAAGACTTTGCAAATTTTTTATCACTGAAACTAAACTTTGACATTAGAAAAAGCTATCAAAGGTGATCATGTTTTAAAATGAAAATACACTGGATATCCTTATTAGTCTATATCTCTCTTCAGTGACATACTTATCTACATATTTTTTAAGGTTGGTTATGAGCTACAGGGAATGTAACTCATAAAATGCTAGTATTAAAAAATGTTAGTTCAGAGATAACATCACATTCAAGGATTTTGACCACCAGAAATTAATGATAAATTAATCAAATATCTGAAAAATATTTTAAATTATTTTGCAGTTTTTGCGTATTCCACAAAGTTGCCACAGTGGAATAGAATTAAGCATAAACCTACTGATTTAGGTATTATAAATCTATGAAAGATTTAGAATGTCCATCTGTAGAAAGATTTAAGACAGGAGTCATAAGTGATTTAAGCCTAATCTCTTACTTGGAGTTATTTTCTTAGGCACTTTTATAGAGTAAGACAAATATATTCTCTTCTCTACCCATGTTAGTAAACCCATAAGTCAACAGATGGTTTCTAAATACTCTACCCATGAAACAAGTATTATAAGAGTTCACTATCTGACATTTTGAAAGATGTATTATTCATCTGTGTTCACCTTAAATAACTGTAAGGGCTTATTTGATAATTCTAATCTTTAATCTGGGTAATGGAAAAGCAGGATTATATAGTCCTTTTACCATAGAGGATCTATAATTTTAAGATTCACAAGTTATAAATCTGTGATTGATTTTTCCTATCACCAACATGAGCAGCAAACCAAGACAAAGAAGGGGTCCTCAATGTTCAATGTTTTGACAGCTATTTTCTCTCTGGGAGTTTCCAGGTTCCTAGAGGGCATACAACTCTTTACCTAACTAGACTAACAACAGAGTTAAGACTTAGAACTAAGAGAGTAAGTCCTAATCAAAAGTCATCCATCTCTAGAGTATTCTTGTGTATCTGGAGATTCTTGGTGTCAAGTCCAGAATTCTATCTTGGCTGTTTATTAGTCAGTTGCTAGTCCAATATACCATAACCCTCTGTGACCTGTATTAAGGGTGATTAACTATAATAGCTGTAAGTCTCCTTTACCAGAGCTCATTCTTTATAGAAAGACATATATACTTAGCAACCCAGAGGGTATTATCTTCAGCTTCACACCTGCTCCCATTGGGTAGAACCCTGTTTTAACACTCCCTTAAATATTCTTCTAATCCTTAAGAGTAGAGATGAAAAGAAGAAAAATCAAAGGGCACTGATAGATATCAGTCTCCTATCTTCCAGAGAACAGGATCATTCCTGTCTGGGTGATTACTGTAGCACAGAAGGAATGAAAGGAAGTAGATAACTATTGCCTAAATACCTAACCCATCTTTTCCATCTTGCCCCTTTAAAAACAATGGTTGGGTATTTTCTACATAGTTTTAAATATGCCCACTTCTTTTTACACTGATGCTCTGATTTTTATTTTGACAAGGGGCAACGAAACAAGATCCTATGTTACTGGAAGTTTGTCTGAGTTTATGTTCTTTCCCTTTCTAAATTATCTCACCCCAACTTAAACATACTTCTTCCTTCTATTTGTGATTTTCCTTGTCAAGTTTTCATCATATTCAGAGTCTGCTGCAGTTTACTTCTGAAATGTTGATTCCAGCAAGCACTGTATAGTGCGTAAGACCTATTACCTTTGAAGAATCCAGGTCCAAGTGTCAGCATTCTAGCACACAACACAGGCAAGTCATATATGCTTACAGGCTAGAAAGCACTATGCAAAAGTGCCATTATCAGTGACAGTATGCCATTATTACCATGCAATTTCTTATAATTAGAGAATACAAGTAACATATACATATAAAATATAAAGTCTCAGAACTGAACTCTTAGAGGCAAGTGATAACTTAATGGCATACATTTCAGTTAAACTTGTTTTTATCAGAAATGTCAGTTATAAGGTGTAAGTAGAACTAATTCTAAAAGGGGGGAGAAGAGGTGACACACTGCAAAAATGTCTTTGTGACTATTTTTATTCTAGCTATCATCTGTACTTCATTTGCCCTGTGGAAAAAATATACCTCGTGTTATATAAAATGCCAAAATTATAATAAGAGACAAATTACTAACACCACAAGGCAAATTATATCATTTTTAAAATTCAGATCTTTCTTTTTTAGACTATATTTTCAGAATTTATCACTATCGAAATGTTATTTCATGGCAAAGCTTTGGAGGTCTACACTGCTGCCTTCCAAAATATACAAAAGATTGATGAAGAAGAAGATTTAGAGGTAGGATTATATCTAAGTTCTATTAATATGAAAATGTTTCCAAGAGCTTAGTTTATGTGGATAAAATATCTTAAATTAGAACGTTAGAATGGTTTATATGTAACTGCAAACTCCCAAATAGCTGAACTTTGTGACTTTCTGTTACAAAGTTCCCAGTAGTCATGGTAATAAAGTCCCAAGAGCTAATTTATTAACAGTAAAATAGAATCTAAATAAAATTGTAACTTGAAACAATGCTATTTTTTTGACTGGAAGAGGCTATGTACACTCATGATATAACCAGAATTCTATTAATAAGAGATAGAATTTAAAAGTGTCTGCAATTTGTCAATTTTGAGGATTCCTCAAATTTTTTCTTACCTATTCATAAAGTGATGCCCTTCTCCACTTCCCTTCAGCTGTTCCGCTGGTTCCAGAAAATTTATTTCAGTAAAGACAGATTATAGCTTGACTAAAATGAAAAGTACACATTTAGGAAGGTACATATGGTTATGGGTTTCCCAGTCCCAAAATCTGATTTCACAGCTGCATCAGTTATGTGTACATGTTATTTCTGTCTGTTTGCCAATAGATGACTTCCTACATGTTCATTCCTTCCAAATTCTGGAGTTTCTGAATTTTTCATGTCCTACTTTTTGAAAAACATTATCAACCTTTAATCTGAAAGCTCTATAATATTGATTTATAATATAAGAATATTTATAAAATATGAACAAATGATTATAAGTGATTGCTTTGGGTTAGCTACTGTATTATGCACTTTGTTAATTAGTGTGATCCTTCCATCAACTGTGATAACAGTACCTTTGTCTTCATTTCTATGGATAAGAAATTAAGAAACTTCCCAGAGGGTCTCAGAGCTAGTAACATAGCTGGGACCCAACCTCCTGTTTTTATCCCCTCAACACCATACTACCAGAAGTGTGATTCTTGATGATGGTGTTTCCTGTAAGAAACAATACTGCATTGAGAATGGCAGGTTCATAATTAATTCTGCACTTTTCCTCTAAGACTGGAGTTCCCTTTAACAGGTATAATATATTGTCTCCTTTTTCTAAAACCTATTATGTGCCATTTGTTACTGAAAAACTGATTAATTAAAGTCCCTTCAAGCCGTTTGGTCCCCAAAGTTTTTCATTCCAGAAACCACCAACATTTTTTTTTCTTGGTGTATTGCATTTAATGTTAATATCTTGAAGAAAAAACAACTGCTAATTTTCCATCTTGATCAGCTAGCTAAGTAGTTTGTAGGAAGAAAGATTTCATGAGAAACTAAAACTCTATGTGGTAAATTTGTTGAGTATCAATTTTGCCACATTCTCATGAGGCAATATTGAGCAAGTTAACTTCTTCACACTTCATTTTATGTATAATAAAATTTTAGTACTTAGAAAATGTGCACTCAACAACTGTTTGTTGTGCACCTATTATATGCCAGGAATCATTCTAAGTACTGAGGATTTAGCTTTATAAGTTAGAAATGGTCCAGGTTGCAAAAACAGAAACTTAAAAAATTCTATCAGGGAATTTGGGCATTTTTAACTGTTCAAGTTTTATAATACAACCAGCCCCATAAGGGAAAAAAATGTAGTGTGGCATGGATATGTGATATAGGATGCTAAATAATCTGGATAACAGAGGAATGATTTTTTAAATTAAAAGCTTGCGTTATCAGCAGGTTGAATGACAATTTTCAGGCAGAGAGCACAGATAGATGTACAGAGATCCTGAGGTGAAAGCTTCTGTGAACTATAGGCACAAGATAATACTATTAGGCCATACAGAAGTTGTAGAGTTTGGGAAGATCTGTGGAACCAAGGGAGTAAGATTATATCAAACAGGTACCAGAAAAGAACAGACCCTTTAAAACAAGTTTTCTTAGAAACCAGCAGAGAAAATACTCAAGAAAGGAAAGAAATAACTTGATAGTCTTCTAGGTAATCTTTGCCTTATGACAACTGTTGAAACTAGTTTGGGTAACTTTTTGCAATTAAGTCTTTGTTCTTCACATAAAAGATATTATCATTTTCACCTTCAAAGATCTCTATTTAGTCACTTCAGAGCATATTCAGATTACTATTATTCTATATGTTAGAAAAGGGAGGGCAGAGAGTAAGACTTGGAACTACTTTAAGGAAAAAGAATTGATAACATTCCAAACCTCATGGAGATGAGAATCCACAAATTATAGTGGCTCTAACTTATTATGTAATAGTCTATGAAAGTAATGAGTACAATTAAAGTGGTAAAATTTGAGGATAGGAGTAACAGAAGGAATAAAAAATCATTTAAATCCTCTTTATTGACCCACAATCTCAAGGGTAAGAATTTTCATATTTCTGCAGCAAAAACTCTCAAGTGATTTAGAACCCAGCATCATCTTACATGGTTCAAATGGAGTATTTGTAACTTTCCTTTTTCAAAGTAAAACCTTTTAATTTTTGTTTTATAACTGTCTTTAGGAGTGCTGTCTTAATTGAGATGAACACAATGTTCTATTTTTCCACTGTTTTCTATCTGCTTGATGTTTTATCATTGCAACAGGTATTCCGAAATTCTCTATATCCACCAGATTACTCGTCTCGTTTAGATATTGTAAGAGCAAATTCGAAGTCACCTCTTCAGAGATCACTGTCAGCTAAGTGTGTATCTGGAGTAGGACAGGTGAGCTAGAACCTATGCGTCAAAGGAATTTGAGCTGCCTCTTTGGAACTGTTCAGTATTTTCCTTCTGTCCTATAACTTCATTTAATTTACCCTCTCTTAACCTTAAGTGATGGAAGGTTGCACTGGATGCCACTATAATTTTTTGTACTGCTCTGTAGAATACACACTACCCTCTAAAGCAGAGTATTTGAGAGCAGAGGTTGGACAGAATGCTAACATATATTTGATCTCTACTAAAATTATGAAAAACACAGATTTTTAAGTCAAATTGCATAGGGTTTAAATCCCACTATATGACTGAGTGGAAAATATACCTAAGAAGAGCTTATGCTGAACATTATCATAAATCCGAAAGAATAGAATAGGTAATGAGCCAGTTTTTTTCACTCTATATCCAGAAACCTGGTATGCAGAATGAAAAGTCAGTAATCTTTTCCTATAAAGGATCACAGAGAAAATTACCAGCTTTGTGGTCCAAGAGCAGTAATGAGTCAATATAGCTGTTAAAATAAAGCTTTTTAAAAACGTGAGGCAAACTACTCCTGATCTAGAGGTATGCCTTTTCTCTCATCTAGCCTGCAGAATTTAAACTTGAGCCAAATATTTTCAAAATACAATTTTTATGTAAACCTGACCCATCATCTATTTTGAGTCTCCTCTGGCCATTTACTTACTGCTTTATATGTATACCCATCTCTCCCCCTCTCAACAAATGTTTTATTATTCCAGCACTAAGTACCTAGCACAGAAATTCCAAAAACCTATCACAGTACAAAGTTTTGACTATTTATGTTACCCTAAACTAATTAACATTTTTGCAGCACTTTCTACATTATCCTAGGGCTTCTCAGCCTCAACACTACTGACTTTTGGACCAGATAACTTGGCGAGGGAGAAGCGCTGTTCTGTCTCGTGCATTGTAAAGATGTCTTGCAGGATGTCTAGCCTGTACCTAAAAGGTTTCAGTAGCACTCATGTCACATGTCCAGTTGTGATGACAAAAAATGTCTTTAGACATTGCCAAATATCCACCAGGGGTATAATTCACCCTCAGAAAGGTTGTTAAAGTTTAGTATTTCACCTGTTCAAGTTGAAATACTTTATTCTTCCCATTGTTTTGATGATTCTCAAATACCTATTATTGTTAATCGTTTTACCCAAATAATTTCAAGTATCTAACCCAAATAATAAACTGAAACTATACCTTACACTGAAAGTATTTTATGTTACTGAAATACTGGTATTCAACTAGAACCAAATGGTTAATTTCAAATTTTTATTCAAAAAAATAACATGATGAATGAAAAACTGTGATTATTTTCAATCTTAAACACAAGAACTCACAGGGAATTTTACATTACTAGAAACTGTTACATATGAACATTTTTCTGAAATAGTTGTTCTGTGTGCCTTTTCCTATAACAGCATATAAGTAGATACAAAGCATGTAAAAATATTTTCAAGTATTTTTTAATGTGTTAACTTTTAATAGGTATCCACCTGTCGACTAAGAAAGGATCAACAAGGAGATGATGAAGAGGACGAAGATGACTTAGACGTTACAGAAGAAGAAAACTGATTTTCTTATGTAAACTTGCATTTCCATTTTCGTCTAAAATGAGTCCAGGATTACTAAACTGTAAAACTTTATACTGACTTGATACATTAAATTTCTACTGGAAATGAAAAAGAAATTAAAGAAAATTCATGCTAACCAAAAATGAAAGTTTTAAAAAATATTACAAAAGTCAGTCATTCCAGTATCCTATACCGAGTAGTGTGTTTTTGTATTGATCCCATTTTTTTAATTATTTTATTTCAAAAATATTTCATATTAATCCACTATTTTGATGACAAAGACCCAAAGCCTAGTAATTCTACTTGCCTCTTTTTAGACACCCTGCTTTTATCACCAGAAAAGGATTCTAGATAGTCATTTTGATTAAATACAAATTCAATTCTGTAAAAGCTTTAAGAAAAAAAAATTAATTTTCCACATTTACTTAAGCCTGAAGTTTCATCATTAACACAAATTTACTCTGCAACCAAAGTGTAACAGTAATCACTCTATAGCAAAGGGACACTAGGATATCAGTTTCATAAATACATAGAGCACAAATTTTAGTTTCAAAAAGAAAGCTGCATTCTGCCTGATTACAGTTTTAAACTGCTATCATACTAAAGCATAAATAGTTCTACAATTCTTGGAAAATTGTAATTTGGTGGAACAGTGCTTAAGAAAACATGGAAAACCATAAAGAGTTAAAAATTTACTGAAAATTTTAACTGCTACCCTGTTAAAATAGGACTATAGTCACTTTTATTTCTGAAAATATAAAAAAAAAATTCAGCCATATCTGATTTCATTATATATTATGATTTTGTTCCTTTGGACAGGGAATTGTACTTCTGTTATTTCATAGATCCCAGCCAGGCATATAAAAATAATAAAATTTATAAAAAATTTTTGGGATAACCACAAGACGCAATTATACCAGAAAAATAAAGACTTTCTAGAAAGCTTTTTTGACTGTCACTCATGATTCTATCCTTAACAAAGTACTCCTTCCTGAGAATAGACATGATACAATTATTTTAAGTACTCCAAAACACTTTAAAACCCTAAATATATTCTTAAACTGATAATGCATTTTTTATCTTTTCAGTATTTAAGTTTGATGTGTTAGGGAAAAAAGGTTATATCTTTTGCTACTTATAGCAACTTACTTCTTTTGAGCACCAGTTGCTCTAACTGTAAAGTTAAAAAGCAGTGCCTGAGGTGAAAAGTGAACAGCAAATAATCTGGACATAAAATGTATCCTCTGCCAACCTCAGAGAAATATTCTAAGGACAAAAATACTATCCATGATAATACTTTCATCAATGTAAACTTAAGTTCGTATTAGATCAGATGTAAGTTGTCAAACTTTTTCTTAAAAGCTTAGATGGTATTTTGTCATTGAGATAAAAGGGGGGGAAAAATCAAGGCTATTACATAGGTACTCACATAACCATTTAAGAGGTAATCACATTTTAAAATGTAACATCTTCTAGCTTCCTTATAAAAAAAAAAAACAACCAACCTGACCAGTTATTTAGCCTATAGAGCTCCATTTCTACTCTCTTAAAATAGATTAGGATTATTGAGGGAAAAAAATAATTCATATACTATAGATCACAAATATATATCATTCAATGTAGCTCAGTGATAGTTTATATTTAATATAAAGATGGTGGTCATGAGATCACTGCTGTATAAGTATAGATGGAACAGCCACTGTTTTAAGTGTTCTCAATAAGTAAAAAAAGCACTCTATTCATATTCTATGTTTTTTAACATTAACATTTCAGATGCTTTCTAAACAAAAAGTGTCTAAGATATTAAAATCCCACTGGATGTGAAACTTAGAGAACCAATATGCCCGTGGTGTACCTGGTATCTGTACATAGGAACAAAACTGGCTTAAGAAGCAATTATTAATATAATATTCCCTTAATGTATTTGAACTTGACAGTGTCATGGCAAACTGATTATCTAGGGTAGAAAATGCCCCAATCTGGTGTAGTTGCCAACTTACGTGGTGTAAACACTCCTACCACATCAATGTAGTTATCAACTATTACTGATGGCATAGCTAAAGATGTGTCAGGTGGCTCCCAATCAATAGAACTTAATTTCCAATAATAATCTATTTTAAAGTTAAAAAACATTGTAAAACTATATCAATCCATTAATTTTATACTCAAAATATAATGCCAATGTTCCCTATTTTTGGCCTTTTATCTATAATCATCCCAACCTAACCTAGTTAAATATGTCCAAAAATTTTGAAGTCTTCTATACATACTGTAAGAAGGTTGATCAAATGAGTCATCTATATAATCATTAAGGGTATTTACTAAGAATTTAGAATATTTATTCCTATTTTATTCAAGTTGCTGGTTTGGATATTAACCATTTTCCTAGTTATTGTAAGCTTACTAGTTTAAAGAACCATACTTAAATGTTTTTTGAACCAAATTTACCAGTTTATTCATTACACTACCAGGCAGTAAATGCTATAAAAATCACAGAAACTTTGGTTGGCTTTTCTTAGGCTTTTAAAAATCAATGAAAAGCAATCCTAATACTTATAGCACTAAGTGGCTAAGTATGGGCAAAGCACTCTTCTGCAATATCCAATTATTAAATCAGCTGCAATATATAAATTCAGATTTTATTATTTGCTCAATTTAGGAAATTCCTGGATAACAGAATTGAAGAAAATTAACAATTAGGTAAACTATAAAATACCAGTCATATATTGTTTGATAAAGTTTTCAGTTAGAAGTGTGTATGGGGAGATATATACAGACACACATATATATATATACACACACATATATACGTATATATATATACATGTATATATATATGTATATATATATGTGTGTGTATATATATATAAGATGCAAGAGAAACCTAAAAATATAAAAACTTTTAAAGTTACCTTGTCTTTCACTAACATTGCTAAAGCATCCTAAATTTATCCTCTTTAAGACTATTTTAAAACAATGGAGGTAAGTATCATTTATTCTTAAAAATATTTTTAGCATGGTTTTACTAAAATTAATAACACTTTAACAAAATCAGGAGCTTGAACTGAAGTTAGTGGTCTGTCTGGGTTGAAACTGGCTCCACAACTTACTAAGGTATGACTTTATGTAAACTTCATTATCTCATCTGTGAAACAGAGGTATATAATACCATATACTTACTGGGCCATATTAAGATTGGGATATTCATGTAAAGTGCTTATAACTGTCTTGGCATGTAGTAAGTACCCAGGAAATGTTAGCCATATTATTAGGGATACAGAAAATTAAATCCAGTATTTACAAAATGTATACATTAAATACTGAAGCAAAGTCATCAAAACTGAATCACAAAGTCTTGTTGTACTTACTGGATAAAAAATTAAAAATATTAAATGGATACAAAGCTTTGAAATTTAAAAAATAAGAGCCTAATTAAAAAACACTATATAAATTATCAGTGAATTATTCCTAGTTATAAACTAGACCCGTCACATTCTTCTCAGCACCTTACACCTAAAATTATAGGCCCTTATACCTATAATTACATCCTTAATTTTATGACTTAAATATTTTGAGTTAATCTTACAAATTTGGCTGATGAGATATTGAAGAAACCAGATAAGTATACTTCTACACTATTATTACAGGATGTTTGGTCCCAGCTAGCTTAGTTTAATGTAGTTATTGAAAAACTTCACAAAAGAAGCTGTAATTCTTTTTTTATATATAAATACAAGTACAGTTAATTAGTTGATCTATTCATTTGCAATCTTTTTTATTTTTATAAAACTTTGCAAAGTTATGAACATGGAAACTTTTAAGAATTTCCTTAGCTTTTTACATAAGTAAACTTCAAGTTCACAGTCTGTCCATTTTGAACTATATATAGTTAACAGGCTTAACACAGTAATATTTCAAGACAGGAAAGAGGGCATTAATTTGCAGGCGGTTGCAATAAAAATGCTAAACCTGAACAATAGTCACTGACCATTTCCTTATATAGTTTGAGTAAAAGATGTAAACTACAGAATGGAAACAAAAGCAAATATAAAATTGATGCTCTCCAAATACAGCTCTACTTTACACAAATCTTGAGGGTTTCCGGCGGAAATCTTGACATCAGCAAAAATTAATAAACTCAGGGAATTTTCTCCCCTACCCTCAAAAAAAAAAAAAGCATAGATAATTTTAAATTAGAAAAAGTGAAGGCAATTTGCAAGCAAAAGAAAACCAGATTCACATTCTACTATTTACATTTGTTCTACTCACAGATCAAAATAAAATGGTTTCTTTTCATTAATTGAAAAAAAAATCTTTTAAGAACATAAATGCATTCACTGCATCAATACTGTGAGGTTAGTTCTGAACTTAGAAATAAGCTCTAAAGCAAAATTAACTTAACTTTGCGTGGGCCAACTGGCCTATCATTTAGATCTTTAATAGCAGCCATAGCTTCATTATAGTTTATCATAGCAACAATGGCTTCCCCTGTAGGCAATCCTTGCTCATTATACTGTATTGAAACAGAATCAGGTATGATTCTATAACCATGGAAAAAGTCTAGAATTTCATTAACATTAGCCTTAAATGGAAGATTCATTATCTTAATAGGAGTTACTCTACTTGAACTATTTAATTTTGGATCAGGTATAAATCTCCCCTCAGGGAAACTTCCCATATTACGCTTTCCAAAATCAAACTTGCCACCTTCTGGGTGACCAAAATTCACAACAGGACGATGACTTCTAAAGTCATCAGGTGGACTCCTAAATTCCTCTCCGGGGGGTCTAAGATTGTCAGGAAGTCTAGGGTCCTCCTCTGAAGTTTCCCTGAGATCTTCCTCCGGGAGCCTCCTGAAGTCCTCATCAGATTGGTATCTAAAATCTTCCTCCTGGGGACTCCTGAAGTCCTCATCAGGAGGATGTCTGAAGTCTTCATCAGGAGGACCCCTGAAATCTTCAGCTGTTGGATGCCTGAAATCTTCCTCACGGGCTCGCCTGAAATCTTCCTCACGGGCTCGTCTGAAATGTTCCTGTGGCGGCCGCCTGAAGTGCTCGGGAGGCGGTCGCCTAAAATGCTCTGGACAAGGCCGCCGGAAGTGCTCCTGTGGAGGCCGGCGGAAATGCTCCTGGGGAGGCCTCCTGAAGTGTTCTGGGGGTGGACGCCTGAAGTGTTCCTGGGGGGGTCGTCTGAAATCCTCCTCAGGAGAACGTCTGAAGTCTTCCTCAGGTGGCCGCCTTAAGTCTTCCCCAGGTGGTCGCCTCCATTCCCCCTGGGGAAGCCGCCTCAAGTCCTCCTCAGGAGGCCGCCTCCAATCTTCCTCAGGTAGCCGCCTAAAGTCTCCCTCAGCAGGCCGCCTCCAATCCTCCTCCAAGGGTCGCCTGAAGTCCTCTTTGGAACGCCGTCTGAAATCCTCCTCAGGGGATCGCCTCCATTTCTCCTCCCGAGGGTGCCTGAAATCCTCCTCCGGTGAGTGCCTGAAGTCCTCCTCCCAAGATCGCCTGAAATCCTCCCGAGGCCGCCTGAAGTCCTCCTCCCGAGGCCGCCTGAAGTCCTCCTCCCAAGGGCGCCTGAAGTCCTCCTCCCAAGGGCACCTGAAGTCCTCTGGGGAATGTCTGAAGTATTCTGAAGGGTGCCTACCAGGCTGTCGAAAATCCCCCTGGGGATGCTTGAAATTGTCCAGGTGTCTCAAGTCCTCTTGCTGGTGCCTCAGATTTTCAGAAAGGCCAACTGAGTATCCTGGTGAATCATTTGAGTCAAATGAATGAAAATGATCCTCTCTATCATATGACTGTAAATGATCTTGCATCCTCTCACTGGACATTAAGGGGAAATTTACACCAAACTCCTGAATTTGTGCCTCAGATATAAGTCTTAATAATACCTCTGTCCCCAAGAATCTTCGTCGGTTTAAACGTTCAGCTTTCATGGCCTGTTCTTCTGTTTTGAATTTCACCAGTGCTTCTCCCAGACCAACTCCTTTGTCATCATGAAGCAGGTAAATGTCATCCTCAGCAAGAGAAAAGTCTGCAAAGAACTTCTGCACTTCAATTTTTGTAACATCAAATGGAAAATTTCTTATATAGATGCACAGCTTCTGGCCAGAGTGGCCTTCTTGAGAGTATTTTTGAGAAACATGTCCAAACCTCTCTTTCCCTATTGATGGTGGTCTTTTCTTCTCATAACATGCAATGAGCTTCAGCACTTGTTTTCTAGAAACTGGATCAATATGAACTGGACGATACTGTAAAACAGTCTTATGTAAACCCAAGGCAGTGTTATAGTCTTTCTGAGTCTTGAACATCACAAAGGCATATCTTGTTCTTCTTTCATCTTTATATAAAAACTTTATCTGTTCACTGGACAGATCAGTATCTCTAAAGAAATTTTTTAAATCTCTTTTGTTAATACCTAGGGACAGATTTTTTAAGTGAACATAAAATCCAAAAGGAGAACGAGAACGCGTTCTTCTGGGAGATTTTGAATGAGATTGTTTTTGAAAATGCCTGTCATTAACTCCTCTTGGTGGTGACTGTTCTTCAGTTCCCATAGGAATGTCACCCTCCTTAACTGCATTACCACCAAACTCAATCCACTGTTGTTCTGAGCCTTGCATTACTTCTATAAATCTTGAACCCATAAAACTTCTATGACACTTAAGACCGCCTGAAGCATCAATACATGAAGCAAATTTTACTATGGCATCACCATTATTTCGGCCATCATGATGTTTTAAGAAAATTACTCCATCCACACACAAACCAGAGAAAAAGACACGTACGTCATCTTCATTTACTAAGTAAGGCAAACCTCGTAGGAACAAGTAAGGATTCTCAGCCTTCAACGGTCGTGTCTTTCTTGGCCTTAAATCACCATGTCCTGTACCATTGGCATGAAACCCATCATCTTGATTAACTGAAGCGTCATATCCAGAATTACTTGTTTCTTTCTTAATATCTTCAACAAAATTAGATACGCTGCCAACCCCTGATGCCCCCGATCCTGGTCGCTTTCTTCCTATGCGATCAGTTCTTTTCATTTCTATAGTCTTCTGCATTTCTGCCTTACTACTAAGAAAGAGTTCTACAGATGAATCCTTGATAAACCTTCCTGAACGACTTATGGCACGTCTTGCATCTTCATCTGTTGCAAAAATAATAAAAGCCTCCCCTTTTTCCCCTCCAATTATATGCACTCCTCCATCAGGAATTGTCAATCCCATGAAGAAGTGGCGAATATCCACAGGCCCCGCAATAAAAGGAAGCCCCAGTAAACGGATGACTACAGCCATGCTGAGCTCAAACCACAGCAATAATGACCTGTAGACAAAAAGGTACACATAATAGCAAGTCTTATTTTTGAAGTACCTTATCCCAAACTAAGCTTAAATTACTTGATTCCTACCTTCAGCATTGATAAATAAAAGCAAGATTTAAGTTCACAAAAATATTGACTATCTAATTCTTTTTTTAAAAAAAGACAAACTTTCATCTAAACATACAAATAAACCAACTACTGTGAAGAAGCATTTCATATCACCTATTCCATACAGTATGAGCATCAAAAATAACATCTTTGTAAGTCTACCAAGTGCTGCTTCACAACAAGACCAATCTACTTGCAGACTCACTTAGAACATATCTATTGAAAATTAAAGAAAGCTTTGTGTATTAAATAATTTTACCAACCACAGTGAATTTTACAAATTTAAAAAGCCATTTATGGTCAGTACATCATTTCAGTTCATAGTAAATTGCCTCCCACTAATGCATCACTGACTAGACAGTATAGAAGCCATGTGTACCTAGATGTACTATTTACATTTTTTTTTTCCAAGTCTCTGTGAAAAGCCTTAAGCTCTGGATATCTTACCTTTTATTTATTTTTTTTAAAATGTCTTGGAGACCTGTTAATTCTGTAAAAGCAACTTAACTGTGGAAAGAAAATGAAATATAATTAATCCTTGGACCCTGTAATTGAGCTTAAACAATGCCAGATTAGGATATTCACTTCAGAATTACATATTAAAAGTGAAGCAATGTAAGAATCCACAACTATGGGCATTATAAAATGGTCTGTTTTGTTCCATTAGGGAAGGAAAATTAATCATCCTTCAGCAAGAAAAAGGTATATATTTCAAATAGACATCTGCAATTATTTAAGGAAAAAACAATTTGCTTAAAATTAGAAAATCCTTAATTGGGAAGTGGTATGAGAATGGGGGTGATAGAAGTATACATTCTAACTGAAGTAGAGGTTACATGGGTGTATAAATTTATCAATGCTAACTGAATTATATCCTTAAGTTCTACATAGCTCCACTATATATAAAACTTCTAAAAGTAAAATAATTTAAAAGCACCAAAAATTGCCAGATCCTATCACTTCCACCATCAAATACCAAACATCTTTTTGGCTCACTTGCCATTCTCCTTTTCAAACGCAGGACCAAATCAAATACTCAAATGATATGATTAAACAAAACATTAATGCTTCAAATTCAAAAACCAATTTTTAAAGCAATAAATCCAAACCCACTTGGATACATTTTTAAGTTCTACAGTTCCAAACATCAAATGAAATCTGCTGACTCTATTATAGGTAAGGCAAATAACTAAAATTATCCTAAATTCAAAAATCTCTATTACTACTCCTTATCATAAACTCCTAAATGTTACTATTAAATTATCTCAAGCAAAACAAATGTTCAGGTAAATGTTTTAATATGTCACTAACTTTAATCAATTTCAAACAATTGTGTGTACTCTACTGAGGAAACATGACAATTACTGTTAAAAAAGTAAAAATTTTTTTAAATGCTGAATTGGAATATTTGGGGATTATCATGCTATCATAAAATCTCAATTTAATATTTCTTTTAAAAAGCTTATACCTCACATTTTCAGGAATATCCAAAATACCAATATTTAATGTAGTTTTGCCATAAAATTAATATGTACTAAATAACTATAAATTTTTGTTTTTATGGACAAATAAATGTTTTAATTCAGTACTTACACGTAAAAAATACCCCCATGTTGAGGTAGCAAGGTGTATTTTCCTTTGAAAAAGCCCAATAAATTAATCTTTTTAAACTACAAACTAAACAAATGAAGATATCAATAAATTATTTGGCATATTCTACATCTGTATTATCAATGCTATGCTGACAACAAAAATATTAAAGGCTTACTATTATAATAGTTGCAAAGTATATAAAAGGGAGTTGGGGAAATAAGGAAATTTCTTTACCTTTCATTCATATTGTGAACCCAGAAAGTTGTTCTTTAAAAAAAATTTTTTTTAATCTGAGTATAAACCTAGTTTCTTCAACAAACCAATATCCATAGCAACTTTTTAACAAAAAACTATTAATGACTTCTGAAATAACTGCTAGCATTTAAGTGCAAGGACTCCTTCCTATGTAAATTGCTTTGCTCCTGTTTTTCCTTTTAAAATACTTTAAAATACTTTTAAATATTAAAAAGCATTTGCCCTTACTAAACTTTTTTATAAACGTAAAAGGGGTTTGGCCCTATGAACAGAAATGTATCTACAAGAACTGTTTCAAAAAATGTCAAATTCAAAAAATTTCTGTTATATTTCTAACCACATTTAAAAACAATGTTCTACATAGTTCCATGAGTACAAATCTCATGGATTCCAACTGAGACTACATTAAAAATGTGTTTCTCTTGTGACAGTTAAATGTAACTAATCCTTATAAACTTCCTCTGCCCATTAAGAAAGTACAATAATGCAACATTCATCCTTCTACAACATACCTAGAAAACCACTAAGAGACCCGCTCTCAAAATGATCACTTTTTCTTATGGTTCCATTATTTCCTTAAGCAAATTCCCCCAGAAAATCCACTCTAGCACATTACACAAAAAGCAAAACACACTAATGTACTCTCACCTTAAAATTTTTCTACTTATGAATGCAAGTTATTTTTGTGACTGTGTTGATAATTTTAGTGATCTATTAGACCTTCCAACCTACGAAAGAAAGGAGGTGGGTCCATACAGGCTTATTTAAGGACAAGGTGCTTAATAAGCTCACTTTAAGTAATTTTGATTTTATCCAACCATTCACCCCACTTGATCACCATTATCAGTAGAGAATACACAAAGGCAGAGTGAGCGGAAAACGGAAGACCACTGAATTTAAACAGGTATCCTCTCAGATCTGTTTAACTAGAGAACAACTCATTTCCACGAACTGGTGATTGAGACAAAACTGCAACTGTGTCCTAAAACTCAAAAGTTATGAAGAAGTATTCAAATTCTAAACGCATTCATTTGCCTTGCAGAAAATAATCTATCCCAGTCCACAATATCTTTTATGATGATCTGCCTTTTTTATCACTTCAAAATGTAGATGATTAAAATAAAAATCAAAGGCATGACGACAGAGAGTCGTAGTCCCCAACAGGAACTGCAAATGAAGACGAATCCACAAGGCACCGGGTTTCCCATAACATCCATCATCCTCAAACGGGGATCATCCGAAGATCTCGTTTTTATTGCCCAGAGCTTTTGTCCATACTCCCAGGTATCAGAGCTTCCTTCTTTCGCGCCAGGCCAAAGTTCTACGTGGGATCCGATGCCGTCTCCGGACCTTCAGCCAAATCAGCCTTCACACAAACCTGGACCGCCCAACCTCCGTGCCTTTCCGTTACGCCGTCCCAAGGGCAAACATTCCACCCAATATCGCCACCGGTGAACTATTCCCAAATCTAACTCACTTTGGCCCTTCTCGAATCTAACGAGCCCGGCCTGAATTCAGCGCTTTTCTACTTACGACTGAGTACGATGACATAGCAAAGAAAAAACAAAAATACCTATGAAATCCTTGGCGATCTCCACTGTCAAGAAGACTGGGAAGCGTACACATAACACCGCTTGGAGACAGACGGGGGAGTAGGTGCTTAGCAAGGCAAGGGGGTGCCCTAACGGCAGAATCTACGCTAGCTGCTGGCGCGGCCGCCGGCCCCGCCTTTGCCTGTTCTTCCGCTCCCAACGCCAACCACTCCCAGCCCCGACGCCCCAAGGGTAACTGCTTCGCACTTGGCAATAAACACACACCACTGTTGCCGAGTCGGACACACAGGGCCGAGGACGGGGGACACTCCGTCACGCCAGTCTCCGCAGAACAGGCAGAGCCCTCAGTGAGCCTAGAAGAAGATGGCGCCCACTCTCCCCTCAGCTCCGGACAAACGGACGTACAGTTTGTCTGCCCATGCGCTCTCTCAGCGTAACCCACCACCCCGGCTCCCGGCCACTTCTGCGCACGCGCCCAGACGCTCCTGCGCTTCCCGTTGTCAGGCGAAGAAAGGCGGCGCCTGTCAGAATGCCTGCCGGCCAGGGGGCGTGCAAAACTCCTGCGCATGCTCACATTCTAGTCCACTCGGGCACCTTGTCCCGGAACCAGCGCTTAGGGAACAAAGTTCCCAGTCTACGGGTTTGTTGTAATCATGCTTCAGCACGTACTCTGCCCAGACGTTCGCAATTTCCCCGGAGTTAAGAAAAGAGATGCAAAAACATTTCTTTCACCATTTTAGCGCTGCAGTTACTGTGTGGTGTAAGCATCATCTGAAAGATTCTAAAAGACCACAGAAACATTCGTTTATTGCCTTACATTCACAAGGTAAATACCAGCAACCAGGGGCGTAATGCATACTTATTCAATTTTACAGACTCCCTTTAAGCAAGTACACAGAAGCAATGCTCTTACTATCATACTGTCAATATTAATTCATAAGAAAACTAGTAAAGTGAAACAGGTCAAATCAGGCTAGCAAGCATTTTCCTAGCTTGTATACTCTGAATGATATCAAATGATCATGGGAATTACTAAACATGGAAGTAGAATATGAGAAGTTACCTAATCTCAAAAAGGTTTTCTTAGTAAGGGTACCTGGAAACATTCTCATCATCTTAATAAAAAAATACAGTTATCATTTAGTGAGCACCTATATAATGTGCTTAGATCAGATTCCTTTCCTTTGACAGGTTTAGACAGGTTTTGTCAACCTCCTTCATTGTTCTGGGATGACCAGCCCTTTCTATTCCCACAGATTTTCTCCAAATAGGGCATTATAGTGAAAGCCTGTCCTTGATATACTTTCTGCCTTTCTCAAATAGCTATACCATTGGAATGGGGAGTGGGGGGGTAGGAGGGGATAGGAAATGCCCTAGTCAAGGTAATTGATTTAATAATATATTCTGTCAAATAATTTCTTGAGCCTTTAGTGTGTCAGCATGAAAACCTAGTCATTTTAGAGAACAGAGAGTAAAGTGTCTGGAACCTCAAAACAGAAGATTGGATCTTGAATTATGTAATCCACCAAGCAGTGACCATTTGTGGATCTGTCTGGACCTTGCACACTACCCTCCTGAATAAATTTGGTATCACTTTCAACTGCCTTTCCTCACTCTTCAGCATCCTTCATGAAACAGCCTTTCATCACTTGGTATGAGTTTCTCAATCTTCTAAATTCCAAGGACCTTCATCCTCCTTTATACCTTGATTCCTATTCAAGTCAACTAACATGTATTGATCATGGACTGTGCAAGCACCTTGCTAAGGCTCCTTTAAGATGGAGGTAAAGAACTTAAGAATTTTCCTTCTTCATACTCTAGCTCATATTGTACCCTAGCAGAGGACATAGTACACACATATAGTCAGTCATCACACACAAGGATATATAGAGCTTAGGGTAAAAACTGAACTCTTGGGTTTGGATCAAGTGTAAATTCCAGTTCTGTTACATCATAACTATGGATGAATTCCTTATTATCAGATTCTTCATTTGTATACAGCTCCTACTAGTTTGAAAGAAGGCAATATACATTTGTGAATGAAAGGAATAAAGCAAGTTTTGAGACTTTTCCATTGCAATAAATGAGTGTCAAATGCTTGCAATGGGCTATGCACAATTCCAGGTACACAGAGACAATGATGAGAAAAGATGGGTATGACCTTGCTCTTATGCTTGCAGTCTCAGAGTGAAAGCTTAATGAAAGAATTATTCAACTAAATGTAATTTTACAACAGGGATAAGAGATCTAAATGAGAAATATGTGGTTCTCTGGCATCAAAGGATTACCTTGTCTGGTCACAAAGGTCAGGGGAAGTTCCTTAAGGAATTGATGGATAAACTGAAAGGAATGGAGGGTTACCAAGGTACAGGGAAATAGCTGGGAGTGGTGAGGTAACTGAAGTTGTCCAGGAAGAGAATGAGCAGACTTAGCAGTATTCAGAAAACTGAAATACTAGTACTGCCAGAATAAACAGGACACAGAGTACATAGGACAATGAGAAGGCAAAGGAAAAAAGAAGGCCTTGCTAGGGGTTGTAGATCATGTTAAAGACTTTGAACTGTTGTCTGTTTTATTTATGTGGGCCATTCTT
>PVHY01014782.1:0-37613 GCA_004024945.1 Uropsilus gracilis | reverse complement strand
CCCAGATATTTTTTTGGAATTAGGTCTCGCTATGGGCCCCAGGCGGGACTTGAACTGCGATCCCTAGTCCAGGCCGCTTCATAGGCTGATGCTTACAGGCACGAGCCACCGTGCCCGGCCCATATCACCCTTTTTTTAACTTTTTTTTTATTTCCCATGAGTCTTTCTCCCTGACTCTGATTTTGAGTGCTCCAGATTCTCCCCAAGCAAGGCAGGTCTGCTTCCCACAGGGGATGCCATGAGGAGTTGGGGAGATAGAAAGAGGCAAGGAACCTCAGGACTGCAAGAGAAAGGAGCTGGCATGCCATGGCAGGCAGAGGAGACCAAGTTACCAGATGAAGTTAAAGATTTTTCATTTACTTGTGAAACAAATGATGATTGCACCTCATATTAAACAATTCCCCCCCACCCCACCCCCGTCTCCAGCTCCAGGCAAGCACCATTCTGCCTATGAATTTGATTGTTCAGATACTACGTTGAAGGGGAGTCATACAGTTCCTTGTGCTTTTTTCTCCTTGTCCTTATGTGACTGGCTTATTTCACATAGCATAATGTCCTCAGCCTTCATCCATGTTGTAATACGTGACAGAATTTCCTTCCTTTAAAGAAAAAAAAACTATTTGTTTTGGATTTCCTTCCTTTTTAAGACTGAGTAATATTCAATTGTATGGATATAGCACAGTTCCTTTATCCATTCATCTGTTGATGGATATTTTGGTTGCTCCCACCTCGTGGCTATTCTAAGTAGCGCTGCTTTGGAAGGAGGGTGCAAACAGTATCTATAGAAACACCTTTATTGAGATGCAATTCCCGCCATGTAATTTACCCATTTAAAGCAGACAATTTGGTAGTTTTCGTACATTCAGAGTTGTGCAACCAACACCACAATCAATTTTACCACATTTTCATCACCCCAAATAGAAACCCATTAGCACTCCCTCCTCCATGGCCTGTCAGGCAGTGTCAGTTTTATGTGTCATTGAGGCTGACTACAGTCCCCAGGTGTTCGATTAAACACTGATCTAGAAGTTGCTGTTAAATTGGATGGTATGATTAAAGTCACATAGCCCCTATCAGTTG
The DNA here is from genome assembly GCA_004024945.1 of Uropsilus gracilis. NCBI lineage: Eukaryota > Metazoa > Chordata > Mammalia > Eulipotyphla > Talpidae > Uropsilus > Uropsilus gracilis. Next base: position 36,533 of record PVHY01014782.1, on the reverse strand, counting down.
ACTTTTAATTCAAGTGGGTCTGAGTCAATCAATGGAAAGACCTATGGGTAGAATTGAAGCTCCGCCCCCAAAGAAATTCTACTTGTGGGCTGCACCTTCCAGGGGCTCCTGGGCCTACCCTTCGTACTTTGGACTTGCCTAGCTAATCCCCACAATCTCCCAAGCCAACTCCTTGCAATAAACCTCTCACTGCATATCTCCTGTTTTCTCTAATTGAACCCTGATTTATATACTCCCCTGCATCCCCACCCCTACTTTCTGTCTCTGTGGATTGCCTCTTCTGGACATTTCAAGTAACTGTTTATCCTGCAATATATGGTCTTTTATAATTGGCTTCTTCCACTTAGCAGAATGTTTTCAAGTCACTGATACAACATGTATCAGTATTCCACGCTCTTTGTTGATTATTCCACCGCTTATCAAGTCATCTGCTGATGAATATTTAGTTATTTCTACCATCTGGCTGTTGTGAATAATGATGTTATGGACATCTGTGTATAAGCTTTTGCATGGACATGTTGAATTCCTGGGTACATAATTCTATGCTTAATATTTTGAGGAAATGCCAAACTCTTTTCTCTACATCCTTATCCACACTTGTTATCTTTTTGATTATCATCATACTAGTAGGTCTGAAGTGGTATCTCTTTGCGGTTTCATTTGCATTGCCCTAATGACTAATAACGTTGACTATCTTTGTATGTGTTTATTGGCCATGTGTATATCTTCTTTGAAAATGTCCATTCCAACCCTTTGCCCAGCTTTAATTGGTTTTTATTGTTGAGTTCTGAAAGCTCTTTTGCTACCTAGAGATAATCTCTTTATCAGATATACAACTTGCAAGTATCTTTCAACACTCAATGGGTTGTCTTTTTCATTTTCTTGATATCATTTACAGCATAAAAGTGATTAGATTCTGAGGTAGTCCAGCCCATCTGCTCTGGCGCTCTTGGAGTTCTGTCTAGGAAATCATTGCCTCACACAAGGTAGCCATTCCTCTTTACCAGGACTTACTGCATTGTCCTTTGAGATCTTTATAGCACTAGTTCTTGCATTTAGGTCTATGGGCCCACATATTCTTCTAAAAGTCTTACCGATCTGGTAGTGCTTTCCTAGGAAAATATCTATGGCACCATCAAAAAACAAACAATTGTGTTTAAAACAAAATGCGAGATGTGTGCTCTTTAGCATTCTGATCTGGGCTGAGAACAATATTTGAAATGAGCCAGTGCTCTCTCCGTAGGACAAATAAATGCTTTCATAAGGACATCACTTTTGAATGGAGTGCAGTTATGACCTATTTACTTATGAACCAGCCCAAACAGCCTGCTTCCATAGTGTGAGGGAAGAAAGAAAGACTCTATTGTGGGAATCAGGGGAAAAAAAAAAAAACAATCACTAATTTGGGCTAAACAAGGAAGCTTGGAGTTTTCTGTGGTTTTCAAAAACTACTTTCTCTTCACTTGGGGAAGATGAACCAATGTATTTTAATGTCTTGTGACCTGGAAATATTTAATGTAAATATAATAGTCCTTTTATTTGTTCTCCCTCTAGAGCTGGAGGATGATGATATAACAGAAATAAAACAAATAGCAACGCAACATGCTGTGTGTGGGGGCGGGTGTCTCCAGATCACCCACAAGTTGAGTGATTTGCAAAAATGACTCAGAAGACACAGCATCTAGCTGTACTCAAAGCTTGGGTTTACTACAGGCAAGGGCACACAACAGGACCAGTGAGGGGGAAAGGTACTGGCCGAGTCTGGAGAATTCCACACATAGGTTTCTTATACTCTTTCCCTCCTAGTGCGTGTGGGGGGACACATGGAACATGTTCCTTTCCCCAGACTTGGCACCCAAGGTTCTTAGTGAGAAGTTCTCCTGTAGGCCACCCCTGGCCAGCAATGACAAAAATGCCCGAAGTCCCAGAACACGACCAGGTGTTTGCCATAAATCATCGGTTGCCAGTATATGTAACCTGACAGACCAAGGTCTGGTGCCTCTGCCATTATCACCTTGGGGAGATTTGGAGACGCGGAGTTTCCTTGCAGGGCCAGCCCTGCCTTCCTAAGGAAGTCTGGGGTCTGCTACGTTAACTTCCCAGTGCACAGAGGTCATGACACTCACTCCAGCTCTCATGAGAAATTAAAGATACCTTCAGTAGGTATCTAATAATATTCTGAATTTGTCAACATTTTGGTGACTTGAAGCCTATCTTTAAATTAGAATTAAAAGAGAATTAAAGAATTAAAGAGAATATACGACAACAGTATATGTTACATAGTGGCATGGTTGAGGCACTAAGAGATTTTTAAAGGCTAGTGGCAGAACACAACTAATCATTACAGTAGGACCTTGGCACTCCTCTTAGCCAGATGTTCAAATTCCTATTCCTTCAAGAGTGCAGTAAGATAGTAAATCTAGTCTACATCAAAGAATGAGCTAGGGCCGGGCATGGTGGCACGTGCCTATAAACGGCAGCCTAGGAAGCCACGGCGGGGACCAGGAATCACGGTTTGAGTCCCACCCGGGGCAACATAGCAAGACCTAGTTCCAAAGAAAAATAGCTGGGTGTGGTGGCACGCACCTGTAATCCCAGCTTCCTGGGAAGCTGAGTCTGGGGATCACTTGAGTCCATGGTACTCCGGGCAATATGAGCCTGTGGTTCCCACATGCAAAAACAGAGATACCTAGTCTCAAAAAAAAAAAAAAGAATGAGCTAGAGGAATCCATCACAGGCACCCTAACAGCCCAGCTTGGAGCTAAGCCTTGCTGGACATGCTGGGGATAGACAGTGTTCCAAGCGGGCAACAGTGGCCACACAAAGAGCAGGAGCGAGGGCTGAACTCAGTAATGTCAACAGTTGGAGCCAGTTGCCCCGCCGGTTACCACTCGCTCTGTGACTCTCTCTCCTTCCTTCTCCAAAACAGTCAGCACGTAGGGGAAAAAACGCAAGCCCGGGTACGTTCCATCCATGTTTTACACAATATCCCCAGGCACTTCTCTGCGGAAGACCCACGGACAGAGCCCTCAGGTACGTGATGTGTACACAATGCCAATGCCAACACTGCCCTGTGATTACTCCAAGGGTGTCCAGTGCTTGGGTCACCTTTTCATCGGAAACATGCACTGTTCCCTTTCTTCCGTCTGCCGTGACAGACCATCCAGACCAGGCGCTCCACAAGGGCTTAATAAATGCTAGTGGGGAAACTCACAAGGGTAGAGGCCTTTAGAGAGCACCTTCCCCCATCGGCTGTGTTAACATCTGGAAGTCAGAAACACAGACATGTGCTCTTGGGTGCGTGGCCATTAAACAGATCAGATGCCTGCCAGGACCTTCAAAGATTCTCTACAGAAACCAGATCAACGTTCTGGAATTCAACGTCAAGGAATTCCCTCAGCATCCATTTTCAATGTCTGTCAGATCAGCATCATGGGAACAGTGAGAGGACACTGGCCCTGGCTAACAAGGTCAGAAGATGGGTAAGACATCCAGCAAGGATTCTGAGAGTTCAGAGAGAAAAGATTTTCCTGTCTAGAAACTGAGTTTTTCTGAAATCTAGGAGTGACGGTGAATTCAACAGGAATACAAAGATAGTAGAAAGGTTTTTGCAAGAGTGAGAACATTTCCTTAACTGCACATCCTGCTTGACATTCAATTACAAAAGCATGATGCACCATTGTCCCCAGGAGGAAAAGCAACCGCCCACAGAAAGCCTCTTTGGGTCAGCAGGACCAAAAGGTACAGGAGCACAAGGTGAGCAGGGGGAAAACCCACGCTTCAGGTGCTCAACAGCACAGACAGGTGTGGAGAAGAGCCACAGCTCTGCTCCGCCCACCCTTGCAGGAGGCACATGGGGCGCACGGAGCAGGGAAGAGCCAGGAAACAGCATAGCCACTTGTGGTTCTGGAGAGCCTCGGCCAGGCTGACAACACACTAAGTGGTCTCTGCTTTTACCTGCATGAAATGGTGGCTTTCACTCTTGGGGAGCACGCCCCCCATGGATCTCAGCCACCCTCTTGAGCAATGTTGTAATTGAGGGTTGCGTTCCTGATGAGGGGTTCAGAAAATGACCCACAAAACAGCTTTGATACGAAGACACAGCATGACCTTCTAAAACTTTTCACAAAGGGGAGGAATCTGTCACACTGCATTTGTTACAGCATGAGCCTGTTGGATAAACGAGACTTCTGAGATCAAGTTCCCTGATGAGACCTTGCTTTCAAATGGCTTTGCTATTTTTATTTGCGTCAATGTTAGGCAGGCCCAGAGTTTCAAGAGTCAAATGGTTCTGATAAATCTATTGGAAAAACAGAAGTTGCATTGTCTCTCTCTCCCCATGCTTTCTTTGCGCATCAAAGTCATCTTAAAAGTTCCTTTCCTCTTATCTTGAGATACAGGGGAAAGTAGGTTATGCATTCAGACTCTACCATTAACTGAAGGTCATTCTCTAATTCAGAAGGAAAGTGGAAAGTAAATTAGATGACTGATATTTGAGAGAGTGCTGAATCCTAGCCACTAGACCACCAGGGACCATCAGATGACTGATATTTGAAAGGTACACTTTTCCCCGTAGTGAAGAAAAGCACACTCAAATTCAGGGTCACTAACTAAATTCAGGGTCCTAGTATTGAATCATGGAAGCACTGGAAGTCTCACTAATTTCTTTTCAGTGTGGGAAGTAGTCCGTGAATCCTGTATTTTTCTCCACCTCTGCCTTTTGCCTTGTCTTTCTGCCTGGCCCTTTCCTTCCCAGGAGAGAACAGTCCTGAAGGGAAAGTCTCCCAAGGTATCCTTGGGAGGAGAGTTACAGATGCTGTAAATTTCCAGTCTGAAGACCATCTTGCAGCTGGGCAGGGAGAAGTGGCCCTTCCTTTCCTATTTTGCCTTCAGAGTCACAGCTGAAGTCTAACATCAAGGCTGATTAGGAAGATAAAGGCCCCTAAAATGTGAAATACAGGTGACTCAGCACAGCTAAGTGAACAAAATATGAAGTAGTGAAACCGTGGCTTATGAAGACACACTCTTTCTCCACCCAGAAACTTACCTGGCTTTCATTTCACAAACATAAATAAGACTGAACTTCAGTTATGTCTGGAGTTTGACCTAATTGTACCTTTAGTACTATGTGCTAGGTAATTATTGACTTGAAATTTGAACCTATCAGAAGGGAAACAAAACATCAGACAGGATGTAGAGGGTGAAAATGAAAACCTCAAACAAATTTTATTCAACTGCTGGTGAATGAAACCAGTATTTCAAATATTTACCTTTAATTAAAATGAAGACTTAGATGAGTGTTTAATTCCAGAAATATACCGCCAGCGTTCTTGACAAAGGATTTTGGATTAAACTGGGTGGGTGTATTGAATTAAAAGTGAAAACGTTTACATTCAAAATAAACCTCTCACCTTAGACAGCGGGAACACGGCCAGCTGGTCACAAAGAAAAGTGCTTTCTAACTATCAGCCATCCCCAAAAGCTGAGCGCAAAGTGCACTCATGAAGTCAGGATGGTGAGATCATTTCTGGCCTCCCTTTTTTTCCTGAATTCAAAATTTTTGAACTTCATCTTTACACTAATAAAAATCAACAACACTCACTAAATGGCCTAATCTAAACTGTCAAATAAGCCCTGTTTTTCTGTCTGTATATGTGAACATGGGTATTCTGTTATATTCTGATTTTTTCTAGGTCATCTGGAGATAATGTCATTAGCCCCTTAGGGAATAGTTTTGCATCCTCTGGACCACTTGTGGGCTGCAATCCAGCACTACACACTGGCCCAGTGGCCCAGTCACTGCCCCCCACCCCCGGCTCTGGGGGCGCTTGCTCAGGTAGCCCTGCCATCTACTACTACCACTTTGATTTTTGTCCCAAGGGGTGACAGAGGTAAGTTTGATAAAGACATTTGTTAAAGCCCCGTGCCACTTCTTTCCCCGTGAAGCCTAATCCTGATTTTTGATGAAGCAATCCTTCTTAGGAATCTGTGACCCTGTCACAGGACAGATCAGAGCAGAGGAACTCAAATCGCTGTCTGGTAGCCAAGGGTTCCTCCCAAGTCCTTAAAGTTATTCAAACAGATGCATGCTGATTAAGTTACAGGTCAACTGGATTGAGATTCATAGTGCTACGAAGAAGAAATGGCCATAAGAAACAATAGTATAAATATAAGTGGAGTACAACTTTGAGACTGAGGAAAAGCCATACAAATGTACTGAGGTTAGGAATAAGGAGGAGAGACAGAAAATAGACCTTTGAAAAGTATCCAGAGCTAGAGAAATGCAAACTACTGTAACATGCGAATTCGCTACCACCTACGGGTCAGGATTCATGGAAAGCACACAAAATGTGTTAGATATAAAAAGGCAGCAGCACTGTACACAAACAACCATGAAAGGAAAAGATCACAAGATCACAGTTGGCTTTTTTTCTTACTGAATCATTTTATAGTACATTACAAAAATGGTGATAATTCATCCCTAAATACCTTTTTACTTTCTACATAAAGTGATCCCTGTATGTAACAATACAATTACGGTTATCTTAATAAAAGTCTAAAATACTTTAAGTTGTCTAATAAACATTTCATAGTCAAGTTTCTCCAACAGCCGCCAAATGTAATAATGCTTTTGGGAAGAGCTCAGCTGTCAAGCAACAGTGATGTTTCCCTGAACCATTATGTCTCCCAAATAGAGGAAAGATCACACGTTAAAAGGCAAGTGAGTTATCCCACTTGGGAGGTGATTCTTGGGCTGTCTCCAATATGACAAGGAGCTGGGGTTTAAGGCAACATTTCAACACTAACAGCAGGGTTAAAATGGGAAATAATACCTTACAGTTAGGAGGCACTCAGATACCTTTTGAGTAATAATCTCTATGGAATACTGTGCTGTGGGCCGTTTCTTCATCTTCTCTAAATCAGGCAATTTCAACAAGGAAACGTAGACCCTCTACCTTCTGGAGATGATGTAGCCTTTAATGAGCCAAAGGAAGAGTCTGAAATAAGAATGTATTTACAATGAGATGTTATAATTCAGGCCCAGCTTTAGTGTATTTGGGTGACTGGTGCCGTAGCACAAACATATTTCAACATAAAAAGCAGTGATAAGGCTTCTGGGTGACTAAGGGGACTAGCCAAGGGATAAATTTGTCTCAGCTACTCCTGCAACCATGCTGGCACTCTCCTGCCATGTGGGCTCCATCAAATGCATTTATCATTTGCACATGCTGTTCCATTTGTCACCAGCTGCTATCAATTCGGGAAGGTCAACAACTAGGAATTAAACTGATGCTACAAGAATACAGAAGACTTTTCATTCCAAATCTGAGTGAAATTCTAAAGTTACTAGTTCTCCTTGACATGCTGTTCTCCCACCACCCGCCCCGGCTGGTTGCCAAGTCAAGAGGCTCCTGTTGTCCCTCTGTTAGCGCTGGACATAATAAGTTCAGGGTGCTGTGCATCCAGAGGCCACAAAAGAGAACCTAAGACCAATAGAGAACCAACACACACAAGCACATACGATCCCTCCATTACACAGTTCCTGCCAGCACTCGAGAACCAGATCCAGACAAACTGGGGGGCAACACCATACAATAAGGGACCACAGCCACTGCTTTCCTTTTCAAGCCTTTTAATCAGTGTTAGGAAAACCATCATTCACGTTTTGTTCTTTGTGCTGGCTATTGAAGGACCTTCTCTCAGCTCTAGAGCAATTATTTTTGACTGTGCTGTAGGGTTTAGACTGCAGAATGCCAGTTCATGCTACTTTATGAAGCAAATGGTTTTCTTTAACACATGTACGTATGTATGTACATACAAACACCACATACGCGCACACCCAGGGACACACCAGACATACACACTACACACACAGGCACCAGATATACTTAAATTGTCACTCGATAATATTAGAAAAATAAGGAGGACAACTTTTTTGTTAACTTAGAATTTTAATTATGTACATAAATAGCGACATGAGAACAAGAAGTTCTAAGGCTTGTACATCATCTCTAGGTAAAAGGTTAGTCCGCTTGTAGTATGGCATCATTCAAGTTAACAAAGAGGCCTAGTGTAGATTTTCCTGAAGAACGCCAATTTGCTACATTCATTAATGACTTCTATGCCATTTTTCTGCAGAAATATTGGTTTACTTTATGGAGTTTCCAATGTTTACCTATAACTAAAGGAAAAAGAAAAACATAAGGTGGGCTAGAAAAAAATTTAAATAACTGAAATTTTGCACTTTGAAAATTCTTTACATTTTAATAGAAAAACCATATTGAGTATTTGCATTGCATGACCATGAGCATCACAGTGAGTCAGAGAAAGCCGTAATTGTTTCCACCTTACAGATGGGTAAGCAAAATCCCAGAAAGACTTTGCGTACCATCAGTACTCCATTCACTTTCTCCATTGTCTATGTAGAATTAAACATACAGCTGGAGGAATAAAAAAAAGTTTACATGACATACCTATTCCATATCTCTCCCCTTCTGAAAATCAAGCAACTACATTTCCATTCATCTCCCAGAGACCATGATTATATCATTGTCATCCTGGTGTGTGCCTTTCCTCATGTCACACCATCACTCTTTTCTAGAATGAAACACATCAGTCCAAAGACACACCAAAAGTCTGGGTACGATGGCATGTGCCTGTAATCCCAGTTTACTTGGGATGCAGAGCTAGGAATCACTTAATTTTTTTTTTTTGAGGCTAGGTCTCACTATGTTGCTCGGGAACCACCCCCAGCCTCACACTCCCAGGTAGTTGGGATTACAGGCACATGCCACCATGCCCAGCTATTTTTTGAGACTAGGTCTCGCTATGTTGCCCCAGGCGGGTCTCGAACTCACAGACTCAAGCGATTCCCAGTCTCAGCCTCCTGTCCTAGGCTTGCTATTAAAGCCACATGCCACCACTGCCTATGGAATCACTTGAGTCCACGGGTTCTAGACTATGCAGGGCAACACAGCAAGACCTAGTCTCAAAAAAAATAGCTGGGTGTAGTGGTGCACACCTGTAATCCCAGCTACCTGGAAGGCTGAGGCTAGGGATCACTTGAGTATGTGGGTTCCGGACTACCCCGGGGCAACATAGCGAGACCTAGACTCTTTAAAAAAAGGGGACCAGCTGGAGTGGCCAGGGAGGGGAGGTAGTGGGGGACCCCCAGGGACCACAATGATGTGAATGATGTGAAATATATATATATATGTGTATAAATAAATTACATAATAAAAAAAAAAGCTGGGCGTGGTGGTGCACATCTATAATCCAAGCGCTGGGAGGCAAGAGGTGAGGGATCGCTTGAGTTCATGGGTTCGAGACTACCCCGGGCAACGTAGTGAGACTTGGTTCTTGAAAAAGCAGCCGGGTGTGGTGGTGGGTGCCTGTAATCCCAGCTATCTGGGAGGCTGAGGCTAGGGATCACTTGAGTCCACAGGTTCAGGACTACCCCGGGCAACATAGTAAGACGTAGTCTCAAAAAAAAAAAGACATGCCAAAGATACACTGATCCTAGCCTAGATTGCTTTTAATTATAGAACCAAACATTCATAAACACATAATTCACTAGCTTACTTCTTTTTGAGACTAGGTCTCACTATTTTTGCCCAGGGAACAACAGGCTCACATTGCCTAGGTTACCATGGACTCAAGCAATCCCCAGGTAGCTAGGATTATGGGCACGCGCCACCATGCCCAACTATTTTTTAGGACTAGGTCTCGCTGTGCTGCCCCGGGTGGGACTCGAACCGTGATCCCCAGACCCTGCTGTAACTCCATAAGCTGTTGCTTACAAGCATGTGCCACTGTGCCTGGCTAGCTTACTATTTTTTTAATCTGAGTTTATTAATCTGTTTTGGAGTTCTCTAAGAATTCAATATATTTACTGCACTGTTAAAAAATATATTAATAAGGACTCAATAGATCATGGTGGTCCATATTAGGAAATAATTAAGCAGCTAAAGGAGAAAGGAGAGGTCTAGAAGTATTAACAGGGAAAGATGTATATAATAGATTAAGAGGAAAAAGCTAGTTCATTCATTCAGTCCACAGAGAGCACTATAAAGTATTCTTATAAGAAAATTGCATCTCTAACTGAGTAAGTCTTCAGATCCACTTATCAGTTCATGGAAATAACAGATAAGAGAGAAACCAAGAAATAAACAGAATGACACTAGATGCACATACTCAGCCACAGCCCACATAGGTGAGTTTCTAAAGTAAAAAAAAAAAATGGCAAGAGAAAAATGAGGAAGTTTAAAAGGATGTGAGAGATCTACCAGTCAAGTGAAACAGGCAGATCTTGTTTGGATTCTGATTGAAACAAACCAAATATAAAAAGTTATTAAGAAGACAACAAGGGGGCCGGGCACGGTGGCTCGTGCCTGTAAGCTTCAGCCTATGAAGCGGCCGGGGCTAGGAATCACAGTTCGAGTCCCGCCTGGGGAAACCTAGTTCCAAAAAAATAGCTGAGCGTGGTGGCGCGCATCTGTAATCCCAGCTACCTGGGAAGCTGAGGCTGGGGATTGCTTGAGTCTGGGGTACCCCAGGCAACAAGAGCCTGCGGTTCCATGGGCACAAATAGTGAGACCAAGTCTCAAAAAAAAAAAAAAAAAAAGACAACAAGGGAAATCTGCACACTGTCAGATATTAAGAAATTAATGTTACTTTCTTTAGGTATGACATTAAAAATGCAACATATGCCCTCATGGAGCGTTCCTGTATCTGCAAAACAGTATGAGGGATATGCTCTCACTGTCAAAAAACTAAAAGCATGCATTTATGTATGTGTACCTATGTGTATGTATATATGTGTGTATGCATGCACATATAGTTACACATAGAAAGACATCTGGAAACTATTAATACAATGAAAGCAAGGGCCAGGTGTGGTGGTGCGCACTTGTAATCCCAGCTATTTGGGAGACAGAGGCTAGGAATCACTTGAGTCCACAGGTTCGAGACTACCCTGGGCAACATAGTGAGACCTAGTCTCTAAAAAAATAAATAAATAAATAAATAAAAGGAATGAAAGCAAGGTTGTGATGAAAAAAGGAGGTGAACACTGTCTCTGAATATTTTTGAAAAATAAAATGGCTATTTATATAGTTTCACTTTATTCCAAGTCTCAATTTTCCCGGTAGCAAAACTTGACCATAGTCAATATAAAAAACCCCTGCAGGATGCGTGTGGCTCTTGGACTGCTCACCTTCCAGTCTCTCTTCTTAATAGCACACCAGTACTTATGTGGCCCATGCTCCACAGCTGTCAGTTCTGGGGTGGTGCCCCAGCTTCTGCCTTTTAATAAGCTTCTCAGGCCATTTGTCTGCATAACAAAATCTGAGCACTGTGGACTTGGGCACATTATATGAAGGGCTCTGATAGGGAAGAGGAACTGGATTTGCTTTCTGTGACTACTAAGGCAGGCCAGGCCACTGCGTAGGAGTTACACAGACAGCCATTTTTGCTTAGTAGAAGATACCACTTCTTCAAAATCTGAGCTGTCCAAAGATAGCTGTCCTGTGGGGTAAGTGGCTTAATAGTGAGAAGTGAGAATACACCAGGCTACAAGGGATTTATACTTGAGGCTCAGGGTTAGGACAGATGACTCCTCTCAGTTGAAGAATTTTCAGGTCTCCAAAAATGTGAAGACAACTTGAGAAGGAAAAACCCTCAAAATTAGGATTTTCATGAATTTTAAATAGCATGCATGACTTCCAATGCATGTAACAATGTAACAGTGACTTTTTAAAACTGTCTATTTAGACAATAAAATTCAGTTATTACAGAAAATACTGAAAGTTATAAAATGAAAAATAGAAAAATCATCCATAATCTTACCATTCCAAGATAGAAATTTAAATTTTTGATTTATTTCCTGGTCTTTATTCCCTTTAAAAATGTATCATACTATGCTTTTAAAATAACTTAAGAATTTTTCAAATGTTCCTATGCAATTAAATATTGAAACATAACATTCCTCTATATGGATATTTCATAAATAAATCATGTTCCTATAGTTCAATGCTTAGATTATTTTCAAATTCAGGATAATCTAATCACCAGGAAATGACAAGTGATATTTTTTCATATCTAACCAAACATTAATATAATAGTGTTTTGTCCTTAGCAGTTACTTAAACAAGTACTGAACAAGCGAATGAAAATAAATGGCCAACTGAGTATATGAACAGAAGAACTCTCCAAGTTCTGACTTCCTCTGATAGCCTAAATTCTTTTAGCCTCAGGTTATTCAAATCTTTAAAGAAACGATAATTACACCTATGAATTCTCTATGTCACTTAAGATAATATCTCCACTATATAATCTTGAATTTCTTCGACAGTCTTCTATTCCACCATGTCCACTGAGTGATTACTAGATGAACACAAGTGTGCTTATAAGAAGAAAGTATTGTTTGGGGAAAAAAAGCCCTAAGAAACAATGGAACCTTTTGATTGAAATAAATTGGTGGACAAATCCCAACCATCTAGTTATAGTGTGCCAAAAATCTCAAGTGCTTCTCAGGAACAAGTGCAACTAACTCAGTCTCGGCGATGATGCCCACGAGTTAAATCTGAAAAATGCAACATCATCCTAACCCTTCTATCTCCACATCATGCTGAAATGGCCATGATTAATTAAATTAAATAAATCAAAGACAAGTCATTTCAGTTGGGGCTAACAATGTTGAAAATAACCAGAGTTTTCTTGTTCTTTACCTGATTAAAATGGGCAGAGTATGGAGGATTCTACTTATTTCCAGGTGAGTTCTTCACATTTCCTGCCTTGTAAAACAAAGTAAGGTTATTAATGCAGTTTGGGGGGAAAAAAAGTAAAATGTCTCAAAATTCAGTAGCTGACCGAATACAAACATTAATTATTATTATAATGCAGAGTGACCCATTTCCCCTGCCAGAGTGAACTGATTACTAGGGGTCTCGGACAAAGGTAGGAAATAAAACTCCACTAATCCTTACTACGCAGGCCTGTCCAAATAGTTGATTCTAGAACAAATACAAATCAACAGTGAAAAGATTTCTTTCCTATTTCGTGCCACAGCCACTGTGAGTGAAGCTCTGCCAGCTCTTGGGAAGGCTTCCTGTAGGGACTCTGCTCTGTGGACCATCCACCATAGGGGCCGATTCAGGGACTATGTTTACTCTGAAAAAGGATAATCGGACCACACCCATTCTGTCTGGCTGTCATCTGGGAACATATAATTAGGTCATGTCAGCCATGAGAAGTAATGTAGGAGAGTTTCTAGTGGGGAAAGTTTATGTGCTCAATGTTTAAAGATCTTGCTTTCTCTCCGATGTTTGTAAGACTTTAATTAGAAAGCATGTTAATAAAACCTGACCGACGTCAGGGGGTTCAGCTCTCACAAGATGGCAATCTAAAAGGCACCAGGCTGCAGCTGAGCAGGCAATGGACCTGTGACTTTGTGGTCTTGGCTGAGAACTGGCCTCTAAGCACAGGGCCTATCTAATCCTGGCTTGCCCAAGTTATACAGGCTTATATCCACTGTCCCAGCATAATTAACAGTGCACCTCCTTTCCTCTCAAGGACACCCTTGAATGCCAATATAAATTATATGGTCACCCTACCTATGCAGCACATCTTGACAGTGGAGTTCAGGGGAACAAGGCCACATGGCTGCTTTTCACACAACACCCAGGGGTCTAGTTATCACTCTGACAGAGTTCTGTAGACTCGGAGCGGCGAGACCTTCCTCTTTTCCTCCAGAGTCACACACGGAAACACTGTCACAGCCACAGAGGCTTGTTGTTGCTCCAAATTGCCATGCTTCTTTCGGGGATGAGACTTCTGCAAAATGCATCCCTTGACCTAGAATGGTCAATCCCAAGTTCTGCCTAGCCGCATGCTATTCAGTCTTTAGAGCAAGGCTTTCCCCTGTCCCATGTGCCTCAATTTAGATGAGAACCTTTTATTAACATTCATAGCACCCAAGCACATCCTAATTTGGGGAATTCCTTCTTCCCTGTTTGACCCCTTCACTAAGCAATCAGCTTCACCAAGGAACAACATCCTTAGGATCGCCTAAGTACACAGCATTAAACATTTGTTGAATGAATAAATAAAACAAGGTAAAATCTGGAGCTATGATGAGTGTAAGAGAAAGTGCTAGGGCATGTAATTCATGAAGAAGAGGCTCCTTCCTGAAGGGAGATGACCAAGGGAGATGCCAAACAGGTGTGGCATTAAAAACCCCACAGATCTCAACCTAGTTTAAATATATTGTAGGTTGGTCTGAATTACCTTCTCATGCTGCTTGCCAAGTACTTCTAAGCACTGTTCTTGTCTATTCTATCTATACTCACCAGCCTCTCAATCTAAAAAGTAGAAGATGCTAAATTCATAAGCTTTTTAATCTTCTGTACTATTAAAAAAATGAGCACATAAAAACATTCTTCTGGTTGGGGAAAACAAGACTGTTGCTAGGAAAAAAATTTTCTTTACTTGGTTACATATCACTTACAGTATAACAAAACATGACAGTCGAATATCTCACTGAAGAAATATTGAGTCCATGTACACCATTACAAATCAGATCTCTCTTGCTAAAAACCACCATGATCTCAGAAAAAAAACAACATTCTGACTTCAAAAGGCAGTTCATGATTTACCACAAGCCAGAAATTTTTTTCATTTTCAGTTTTATTTAATATTTTATGACTCATTCTCCTTATAATCTAATTTTAACATGCATCTGATTTTTTAGTAATGAATACTTTTTATTGAACTCAACATCAAATATCACTTCAGGGCCGGGCATGATGGCGCATGCCTGTAAGCAGCAGCCTAGGAAGCCGTGGCCAGGACCAGAGATCATGGTTCGATTCCCACCAGGGGCGTGTAGTGAGACCTAGTTCCAAAAAAATATAGCTGGGTGTGGTGGTATCTGCCTGTAATTCCAGCTACCTGGGAAGCTGAGGCTGGAGATTGCTTGAGTCTGTGGTACCCTGTATAACATGAGCCTGGGGTTCCACAGGCAAAAATAGCGAGACCTAGTCTCAAAAAAAAAAGATTATCACATCAACATATAGTCATAAAATTCAATCAGTATAAAAACAATGGCAGTGCTTACATTCTTTTTACTTGTAGTCTGACTTCTAAATCTGAATGTACCCTCATACCGTACCTCAGTTCAGACTGATCACATTTCAAGTATTCAAAAGCAAGTGACTCTTGTATTGGACAGCATAGGACGAGAGGAATAAGCTAAACAACTCTGATGGTTAGCATTGTATGTCAATTTGGCTAAGCTATTGGAGAAAATTGTCTTACCATGCACACAAACATGAACGATAATTTCTATTAGAAAAATGGAGGCCCTTCTTTAAAATCAAAATGTTTATTTCTAATTATTATGCACTGTCATGTGATGGGGAATAGCCAGCCCACTAAGAAATCTAAGCCCCTCTCCAATTCAATTATTTTGATCATTTCTCCAACATGTAGTTTCCTCATTTGTGAAACAGGAATAAAACCAGAACCTGCCTTACAGATTCCTCCCGAGCAGAGTTTAGCTCCAGGGTCAAGCTCACAGTAGGTGCTTGATAAATATCACCTTACAGATGCAGTAGAACACTTCATTTTTTTTTTATGTGGAAGTAAAGGGTAAGGAAGTGACCTGCTAAACACCCAATGAAATTTCAGTTTTACTGGATGTGGTAGGCAGAGAATGCCCCCCCCTACCCCAAGTTGTTTGCATGGAGTCCCAGAACCTGTGCTTGTGTCACCTTACATAGACAAGGCAGCATTAGAATTAAAGTAGCTAATCAGCTGATCTTATTAATAGGGATTATCTGGGTTGGCGCCAAATAGATCACATCAGTTCCTATGGGCTAAGAGGGTGGCAAAAGACAGGGTCACAGAAATGGGACATGAGAAGGGCTTGACCTACACTGAAGATGAGGAAGAATGCTGTGAGCCAAGGAATGCTGCAGCCTCTAGAAGCTGGGAACAGTCCTGGCTGACAGCCAGCAAAACAGACCTTGTTCCTACAACTGCAAGGAGCTGAATTCTGTCAACAATTGTAATGAGCAGGACTAGTATTCTCCCCTGGAGCCTCCAGAAAGGAATGCAGCCCTGCTGACACCTTGATTTAGTATCAGACTTTTGACCTATAGAGGCTAAGATAATACATTTGTATGATTTTTGCCAGTAAATTTGCGGTCACATGTTATGGCAGCAGCAGGAAACTAAGACACATACAGGCGGTCTCTTGATTAACGGCTGCAAAGCCTCTGGATGCACTTTCTATCACTGTGAGACTCGATCTTCACGGGCAGAAGTGCAAATGTGCAGCATCACATGACATTTGTCATGGTCATGTGCTGTCCATTTTGTGTTCCTCACATGGCTAAATTCCCTTGATCCTCAAAACAGCCCCGTGAGGCACTATCCCCATGCCCCAGCCATTTCCTCAGGTTTTAAGGATAGCTGGAGGCTTGGCGCCAGTTCCAAGTCCACCCTCTACCACCAGGCCAATATGTCCTGCCCAGTCCATTTTTTCGATTCCTGTTCAATCCACATCCCTCACCCCTGGGTTTTCTAACTTTTTATTTTGCTAAGTAATGATGCTTAAAGAGAGGAAGAGAGGAAGAGGAAGAGAGGAAGAGAGGGAGGGAGGGAGGGAACAGGGAAGGAGGGAAGGAAACAGGGAAGGAGGGAAGGAAGCAGGGAAGGAGGGAAGGAAGCAAGAAAGGAACAGAAAGAGAGAAAGAAAGAGAAAGAGAGAGAGAGAAAGAGAGAGAAAGAAAAGTCATCATCCGGTACCTACATATCTTAGAATTTTAAATGGCACAAAGTAGAAAGGGCACAAATTCAGAACAAATTTAGCTTTCCGGAAAACCAGTAATGACCCTTAATTTGATTTCACCGTGGTAAGAACACTTAACATGAGATTTACCCTCTTGACAACTTTTAAGAGTAAAGGCTTGTTGCTTGTGGGCACAATGTTACCCCGCAGAGCTTTAGGATTCACTCATCTTCAAAACCAAGATGAACATCAATTGCCCATTTCTACCTCGCCCAGTCCCTGGCCATCATCACTTTAGGCTCTGACACTATGAATTGGACTATTTGATAGTGGAAGTGGAATCACAATATTTGTCCTTCTGGGACCAACTTATTTCAAAGGCAATGAATTTTAAGTCACAGAAGTTAACAGCTAAACTTGAGTATGTTTAGAAAGCTGAGGAATTTCGAATGAAGGAAGAGAGAGCAGGGCATATTTACTCAGGGTGGTGGCTGCTGCTTCCCTTTCATTTTCTTGCTGAGCCAGCAAGGGCCTGAACACAACTATTAAAAGCTCAGCTCAGTTCTGCTCTGGCAGTTTTCACGTTACTAATAGGTTTTTATTTCCGTATACATTTCCCTGCCATTTAAAGAATTACTCAGATTTTTTCCTTTCTGGTTGTTACTGGCCTTTAACATTCATTCTATCATTCTTTGACAGTAGCCTGTTAAATTAAAAATAACTAGTGAAAAACTAAAACACGACAATTACTGGAGCACACTGCTGTGTTTAGGTGATAGGAACGCCCCCAAAGTGCGGTGGCCTGGCACCCATATCTGGCCTCCATCTCTGTTATTTGGCTGGCACTATTCTGAAATGATTTCAGGTGAGCGATGGACAATCAATAAATATTTCATGCTTTTAGTAAAGTCACAGTGTGAAACCCATAATGGAAAATATCAACAAATCAAGTACATTAAGATGGGACAGTCAACACACACCCAAAGTGAAGGACAAGCCTCAAACTGGGACAACTGCAAGCATGTAACCAAAAATATTAGTAGCTAGGGAAAAAAATAAAGAACTCTTATAATTCACTGAGGGGCAAATTACCCATAAACATGGCAAAAAAGAAATGAACATTTCAGGAAGAAAGAAACAATAAGTAAAAAGATGTGGAACTTCATAGTAAGTAGTCAAGGAAACATGAATGAAAATCATAAAGAGAAATCCTGACGTGCCAGAGAGCAGGGAAACTATCCAGGCTACCTTGGTCGTATCAATAGGAGTCAGAGCCAGCTTCCATGATGGGGCTGTTTGAACCTTAGTAAGAATTACAAAACATCCAAGCACATCAAGAATGTTTACATCTACAAAGTCAGGATGACATTTAAAAAAACTTACTCAGTGACCTTATAAGGATGAAAAGCAACTCATTACTTCAAAAATCAGATAAACAAGAAAAACAAAAGTCCAGCACTTATGCCATATGACTTTAACTGGGTAAACTAAATAGCAACGAGGACAAATGGCAGGATACCTTGGCCTGGTGGCACTGGGTGGACTTGGAGCCAGAACAAAGGAAAGGTGAATTCATTATACTATTCCTACAACTATTATGTACTGCTGACATTTTTTCAAAATAAAAACTGGGAAATAAGTGAAATCACACACACATACACACCACAATGATTAAAAAAAAATATTTTAAAGCCACCACTCAGGGAAAAAAATGGAAATCACTACTTTGGAAAACAACTTGGCACTGTCTAATAAAATGGATGTACAGATCCTATGAAATGGGAATCTTGGCATAGAAAAACTCTTCATAAATCATGACACAAATATGAAAATGCTTACAATTATGTATCTAAAAGCAACAGACTACAAACAACCCAATTAGCGACTAACATGGGCATTCTCCCACAAAGAAACTTTCTGCAGCAGTGAAACAAACTACAGCTACACACGGGCCATACACACGATGCTAAGCAAGAGGCAGAACAATACACAGATCATCTACATTGATTTTACAATTTTGTTGTATTTTATATATTTATGTCACAGAGACAAAAAGCAGCAAATTCAACTACAGTGTCCCAAAACATATACATAGAAGTGCTTAACTAGAAGAGAAGTCTGAAGAAAATGAAGAGAATGAAAAACACAAGAGTCAGATACGGTTTCTTCTGGGGAGACAGAGAGGCCCCTGGAGAATTGGAAGGCATTAATGATTTCCTATTTTGAAAGGTAAATGGTTGGCTGGTCCACGTGTGGTCATCATATTGTTGGATTTCAAACGGTACTGGATATAAAGCATATATGTATGTATGAGATCATTTTGGCTGAAACAGATGGATTCTTTTGAACTGATCAATGACTAAACTGAAAGACCAGGTCACATAAACTTCACCAGTACTAGACTGAGTGTGAACATGGAGAATTTATTTCCAAAAGGAATGTGGCAGGGAATGTGGCAGGCAGCAAAATGCCACTGACTTATGGAGAATCTTAGAATAATATAGCCTCATGGGAAACAATGTAATTGAGAACTGTACCATCATTCGTACATTTAAAACTTCAGGAACCTGTTTTGTATTTTTTTAATTTATTTTTTTAAGAGACTAGGTCTCGCTATGTTGCCCAGGGTTGTCTCGAACCCATGGACTCAAGTGATTTCTAGCCTCAGCCTCCCTGATAATTGGGATTACAGGCGTGTGCCACCATGCCCGGCCCTGTTTTAAATATAATATCCACAAAAATTCTTTCACTATATACACTCAAAAAGCACGTACAGTCGGGCACAGTGCCACGTGCCTATAAGCGGCAGCCTAGGAAGCCGCGGCAGGGATCAGGGGTCAGGTATCACGGTTCGAGTCCTGCCCGGGAAAATGTAGCGAGACCTAGTTCCCAAAAAATAGCTGGGCATGGTGGCGCGTGCCTGTAATTCCAGCTACCCGGGAAGCTGAGGCTGGGGATAGCTTGAGTCTGTGGTACCTCAGGCAGCATGAGCCTGCCGTTCCCTGGGCAAAAATAGGGAGACCTGTTCTCAAAAAAATAAAAGGCATTTATGTCTGTATATGTGATTAGGAATTATATTGCACCTAATTAAGACTCATAATTAATCACTAGCTTGAAAACTAATTTCCATACAAGCTAAAAAACAAAAATCTTCATGAAGTGTCCCCCCATTCCCCTGAAAGGGCAGTTCTGGAGTTCTGAAAGGTTATACTGTTCCAAGGTAGCTTCAAGTTTTGCTCTCATTAGTAAGAAATAAAAATCAAAAACACTGAAATCCAAAAAACCTAACAAGAGGGGGGCAGGGGAATCAATAAGCAACAATGACACTTTACTATCAAATACTTTCTGTGATCTAAGTATATCAAAACTTGAATTAATAGGGCCCTCTGCTATTTTTTTCATTTAAAACTTGTGCTAAATATTTAAGTAATCAACCTAAATTATATTGCTTTTTATTACGAACAGACAATTATTAGGAAAATTATGCTTTGAGAGCAAATGGAAGAATGAAGTTCTCAGTGACTCTGAAGAAGGCAAGGGCATAGAAAGAAATGCAGACCAATCATTACCTCATTGGATATCTTTACCATCTCATCTCCCAAAGATTTGCATATAAATTTGAGTAGTTCTAATATCTAATGCTTTCAAATAAGCACAGAATGCCAACTTGTGGAGCCTGTCTTCCCACCACAGTCCCGGAGCTCCTGCACTGGGCAGAGAGAGCTGTTTCTAAACAAGAAGCCCTGTGTGGGGGAATCCCTGCTGGCTTTGTTGTGATACGTCTGCCTAACTCCACAGGGCACAGAGAGCATGCAGAGGTCTCAGGGGGATCCCCCCCACTGGCGTGACACCAGTCAGCACACTCAGGTGGAGGCTAAGTTTCATTTCCACCTTCCACGCTAGGCTGTTCAGGCTGTGTATCACTACCCTGACATTCCGTTTCCTTTTCCTTATAAAATTCAGTGTTGACTTCACGGAATTTTTTAAACAGGAAAGTAAGCTTCCAAAGAAAATGTCAGAGAAATGAAAATAAAAGTATGAATGTTTATTCTTTAAAATGGACTGCCAAAGAGCACCTGATATTAATACAGAACTTTCTACTCAAGAGCTAGTTTAAACAGGCTCGATAGAAACTTATTCCCTTAGAAATCACCAGTATAAAATTAGGCAATATTTCACTGGAAGATTATTGACATGAACAGTGAGGAGAGCTTGTATCTATAAGATTATTTCCAAACTCCAGTTCAAAATTCTGGGAAGCGTAATTTTACAAGAAGTGGCCAAAGTCAAAATGAACTTCCTTCAATCTATGATCTAGGAGGTATGTTGAGATAAAATCCTAATTATTCCTTAGTAAGCTGTGCCTTTGCATACTTTAAAGAAATACAATGCCCTGTTCTGCATTCTTCCTTATCAGGGGAAAGACAATTTTCCAGCAAACATGCAGCATTCAGTCAGCTACATGGTTGCTAGAAGATGAAAGATGATACATCTTTACAATTACACAACCTTCTCCGTCTGCTACTCAGCCCTGACTGGGTCAAGACTTATTAGGGCACTGTTGAAAGAATTAACAGAGGCTATGGCAAGTGAAACAGCAAGAGGAGGAGTGTTGGCTGTCCTTTGAATCCAGTTTTGATAAAACTTTCAAATAAAATGCTACACTTTGAGCAAATTATCAGTACAGTACAGTGGAAGTTATGGTGTAAGATTGCTGTGGAATGCATTTTATGAGGACACCCCTCATTCGACCCTGCTGGTAATAACCAAATGCACGCAAGTTCTACTGCTCCTCCATAAGGGCCAGCAGAGAATCTCAGCCAGAGGCACAACTAAAACCCAATTGAAAAAGCAAACTCAAGCAGTAAGTTCTCAAGAACTTTATAAAACCTGAGGAAAAAATATATTTAAACCAAAAGGAAGAAAATGAAAGAGGTCTTTCTTACCTTTTGAAAGTTCTCCTTCCAAAAATCTTCCACGACTATGTATCCATGTAAACCCCAGTCATATAATTTCTCTCCACTGACCTTGAAATTAAATACAAAAGAACTATTACTAGTCCATATATAACTGGTAAGGAAGAGACATTTTTTATTTTCTTGTATCCAAGAAAATTTTCTTGTATTTACACATTTTGTGATCACAGAAATTTTGAAACATACATGTTTCAACTGTGCAATGTAAGTAATGGTAGAATAAGAAGGAAAAAGTTTGCTGTGTATTTTTTTAAAATAATTTGTCATAAATTATAGGTGTAGATCTTTTAAAATTTTAAGGGAAAAAATGTATGATTGCTCATGTGAGAAATTCCTGAAAATCAGACCCAGACCAAAGTTTCTACCTAACCTAACCACTTATGAAGTCACTTCTGCCAGGTTGAAAATCAATCATTTGCTTTCAGGGGCTTAGATAAATAATAGGTGAGCCAATGTAGGGGCTGTCCACAAGTTGGTAACGAGTTACAATTTTCATCAGTCGTTTTTGAAAGTGCTTGTTGACCCATCAGTTTCTATTTTTCATTCAAAGAATTTCCCTAACAAAACCTAGTTTGTGTAGAAGAAAAAAAGGCAGAATTAAAATAAATTTGGTTATAAGCAGTAGCATCCTCTAGTCACACATATTCAGCCAATCTATTTCCTTACGTACTAAGCCTAGAAGTTAATATTATATATGCGTAATTTTCCCACAGTTTAAAAATACATCATTTATAAATGGTATGTGTACAGGTGAGAAAAAAATTTTTTCCTTTACTCTTCTGGGTTCTTGGTTGAGACATCCTTGAAATAAAAGAGAGATTAACAGGTGGAAAACAAAAGTTTAATTACATGTATACCTCCTATACACACACAGAGACCAAGGATAACTAAATAACTCCCTAACTCGTTGAAACTCAAAGGATTCCTGGGCCCATCAGCAGACATACTGAACATCTGCCACATGTATGGTACTGTTCTCAGTGTTTTCAATTTCTGAGACGGTTACATTCATCATCTAAGGTGTTTTTTTTTAACAGTACTTTTATCCATACATATCTATTTCTATGGACAGAAAACCGAACACAAGCAAGTGGCTTATCCTCAGTCACGTTATTTGTAAAGAAGCAAAAACCAAAAGAACCATAAACTGTGAAATAAGAACTAAATGACACAAAAGTAATAACAAAATGTCTCTTTCAATCACTAGTGCCTATTCTGCCTTATTGGGACAAACTATGCCTAACATAAAATTTATCATTTTAACCATCTTTAAGGTACTCAATTCAGTGACATTAAGTACATCTACAATATTATGTAATCACCACTTTCCATATCTAGAAGTTGTTTAATCATCTCAAACAGACCCACGGCTTTATATCTAATGAAGATGTAAATTTAAGAAGAAAGTTAATTTTCCTTTGGCTTACTCTAAGTACAAAGTAATAGCAAACTTCTACCCACAGACTTGAAAATAAATAAGAGTGCAACTCAGATTTACATCTCACTATCATGGTTGTGAAGACAAAAGCTCTTTTATAACTTCTGCTATGGCATATAAGATAAAAATAAACTCTACTCTGGAGAAAGCCACATCAGTTTCTCAACCAAGCCCACCCTCCGCTGCCCATCATTTGCTGTTCAAGCCGAAAGAGACTGAGCTGGTGTTTAGTTACTTGTATGATCTAGGGCAGGCAGATGTGAGTCAGTGTCTCAAGCTGGGGCTAAAGCAGGCACAGAGACACATTAGCTGTCTGCCTCCAGGACTGCTATAAACAATATCAAGCCCATGCCTGAAAGATCTTACTGGCAGCTGTTGCCAAAGTCATAGATTTTCCACAGCCAGAACCACAGGTCTCCCACAGTGACAGGGTGCTGCAGGAATCTAGACCCTGTCCTCCCACGAGCAACACGAGGGGCTTAGAGCCCCAATCTGTAGACTGCACAGCTGCTCCTCTGAGAACTGAGTTTCTTGGGCATGGCGGTTCTGGGGCCTGTGGCCTTGTCTCCGGAAGCTTTCCAGGACTTACAAACCTCGAGTCCCCATCCAGACACCACTGCCCTGAGGAAGTCTAGTCTACACCAGTGGTTCTCAAATATCATGGGCACTGAAATCCCCTGGAGGGCTGGCTGAAACCCGAGTGTCTAGGTCAGCAGGTCTGGGTCACAGTCTGAGAACTGGCCTTTCTAACACATTCCCAGGAGATCCCACTTTGAGAACAGCTAGTCCAGCTGCTATGGACTGAATTATACCCCCCAAAATTCATATAGTAAAACCTCAAGCCCACAACATGACTGTACTTGGAGTCAGGGCCTTTAAAGAGGTAATTAAGGTTAGATAAGGTCATAAAGGCAACGCTCTAACCCAACGTGACTGGTCTCCTCACACAACAAGGACGAGGCAGCAGGGATGTGTGCGCGCTGTAAAAAGGCCCTGTGAGGACATGGTGACAAGGCAGCCCTCTGTAAACCAAGGAGAGGCCTTGGGAGAAAACAACATGCCGACACCTTGATCTTGGACTTCCAGTTTGCACAACTGCGAGAAAATAAATTTCTGTTGCTGAAGCCCCCAGGCTGTGGTTGTGATAGCAGCTGGAGCAGAGTAAAACAACAGCTGAACCCACACTGCCTACTACTGTCAAGCGGAAGCCTGAAGAGTAAGAAAGGCGCTAGAGCTCCAAGAAGGGCGTTCCTGGCACAGCAGTGGGGACTACACTCCCCTAAGTCCCCAGCAAGGAAGCGAGGAGGCCATGGAACAGCCAGAGCACACGACCAGCTCCAAGGAGGGCAGGATGTGGCCAGATTTGCACAAACTGAGCATGAACCATAACCATCAGCTTTGCTTTGGGTCTCTAGAAGTCAATTCAAATATACAAAAATGGCATCTTAAATTTTTTTAATATTCAAATTAGCGTGCATTCTCTGAACACTGACATTACTGGAAGGAGGGTCAGAACTGAGTTACAAGGTGAGTTACAAGGTGGAGAAAAAAACTGAATTTGCTATAGTTCACCCATGTGTACAAAGGAGTTTTCGGCTGGTGTTACAGAATCTGCAAACTAAGCAGTAAACCTCATACCTACATAATCAAGAATGAGGAACATCTTAGCTCACCGGGTCTAACTTACCTGGAGAAATACGATGGCTTGCTGTGGATAATAAATAGAGGCAGCTAATCCCATGAAACTAGGTGGATACACCAGCTTCTTTATTTTTGAACCTATTAAATAAAAGGTTGTAGACACCATCAGATGATTCATTATCCTCACCATCATAACTACCTAGTACGATTAACACTGAATATGACATTTTTGGTCTCAGACTGACAGAGAACATGCCTAATGATATCCTAGGCATGGAAAGTACCACCACTTTTTCACAGCTTTATTAAGATAAAATTCAAAGAACTCAACAATTTTTAAAGCATGCAGTTCAACGGCTGTTAGTGCACTCACAGAGCTGTGCAACCACCACAATTCATTTTAGAGCAGTTTCATTACGCAAAAAGAAAGCCCACATTCATTAGCAGTCACCCCCAACTCCCTCACCCCAGTCAAAGGAAGCACACCAAGCTGCCTTCTATCCCTATGGGTCTGCCTCTGGGACATTTCATATCAAGAAATTAAGTCATGTGGGGCTTTGGTGACTGGCTTCGAGCAATAGCACAATGTTATCAAGAGAACCACCATTTCTAAGGGAGCAGGGAAAAAGACTTTTAAAAGGAAAACCACCATTATTTTGGTTTCCAAGGTTTATATCCTTTTATAGTAAACTGGCTTCCTATTTATATGATGTTGAACACAAGCATCCTCTCTTCTCCTTCCTTCTACTCCATGTAAGTAAGAGAATAAAATATAGATAATAAATCTGTGACGAAGAGAAAATATGCAGAGGGAGCATTGGCACTGAGACATGTGAACCAGTTTTCAGAAAAGGGAGAGTGGACACAAGCAAGAGGACACATAGCCTTGAACTCTTGAGGAGGGAGCAGAATGTTTCCAAGCAGCAGAGATGGCAGGGACTGTAGCAGATGGAGAGAACAACCGGAAGGAAGACAGGCAGACACACCATGTCCAGCTTGTGGCTCAAGTGACCCTCTCATTCTCCTATGCCATCCAAGTACAAAACTGCCAGTGGCCCAGCAATCTCTCTAGGCCAAATTTTAAGAGTGGAGGGAGACTGTTTCTAAAGAAATGCTGTGGATTTTACTGAGAACCAAAGACAGCACTGTGAGCACATGTGTGTTAGTGCCAAGAGTGCAACCACCCCAACAAGTGAGCTCCAATCAGGCTCACCTGAGGTAGAACCAACCTGTCAACAAGCCCCACCTATGCACAAAAAGTTCTTTTCAGTGTTTTGATTGCCTCTTTCTGAAATGTGACCAGACTACCAAGGTTCAGCAGGTATTTGAGAACAGTCTGTCACGGAAGATCAAGACAAGTTACTAGGAAACAAAGGACCCCACAGGAAGCAGAAGTTCAACACAAAATATTATCATCGAAGAAATGCAAGAAGTTGCTATGCTTAAAAAAAAAAAGTTCAATGAAAAGGGAACATTCAGAGAACAAAGGAAGAACTCTAAAGTAAAAACAATTCCAAAGAAATAAAAAATAGAATTTAAAAGAACAGAAAATATAAGAGATAGTTTAAATGTCTCAATTGCTATTAATTCAAGAGAGGAAAATTTTCAGAGAAACACAAGACAGAGCTCTTCCTACAACTCAAGACCGCAAGTCACCAAAATGCCCAGAGAATGAAACATCTACAGGCAGTCACAGCATCATGAAAATTCTGTACTGAAGGCTGGGACAGTCCCACACAACATGCTGGCTGCAGCTAAGATGGCTGGAAGAGCTCTAGCGAGGCTGCTAAGTGAGTCAATTCTAAGAGATCTCATCACAAGGAGAAAGCTTATTCCTTAACATCCATCTCCTAATGAGGAGATGGGTGTTAGCGGAAACTACCGTGATCATCATTTCACAATACATACCAAACAAGAAATCATGCTATTTGCCTTAAACATGTATGACGATGTACGTCAAGTATTTCTCAATAAAACTGGGGGTAGGGAGAATAATCTTCAAAGTTTCGGAAAGAAAAAAATTTTTTCAGAAAGAACAAGCATTCAAACTGGCTGTTGATTCACATCTACAAAGCTGGATGCTAGAAGATACAGCTTTCAGACTGTTGAAGAAAAACCAACCCTATGCCTATCACTAAGTGTAAGGACAGAAACTCACTTTCAGACTCGCAAGGACTTGGGAAGTTCACCTCCAGCATCGGCTTTGTTTATTTGAAAGTGAGTTAAACATGTAGCTCAACAACATGGCAAGGCAAGCTACGGAGAAGATGACCTGGAACCTGGAGTAGGGGACTCCAAAGAGCCACATCCCATCCCAACAAGTGTGAGTCTCAATCCAAATTCTGTGCACATGCAGCACACTGGGGAAAGGGGGATTTGACAGAACAGACAGCAGGTAGAGAGCTGGCAAAAACCTGAGAATGAGGCCAAGAAAATTGGTAAAGAGTGAAACAGGTTAACATACTAGAAATCCACTTACTGCTAGAAATAGTCTCAACCCACACAGATGCTAGAGCAATGCATGTTACCAACACTTACACAGTTAGAATAATGTCGCTGCTCTTTATTGGGTTAAACTTTAAACAGACAAATGCCCAAAGATGGAACTGAAGAGAACTGAAGAGGGGACAGAAGAGAACACGAATGTTATCCTTGACTAGACTCTTACTCAATGAATGTTTCTTTCCCTGTCCTATTGCCTTGATTAAGAAGGTACAACCATGCTAGGAAAGCACACATGCCTGGACAGCTCACAGGTGAGGACCAGGTAAAGAGCAGCAAACCTGCCATCGAGCCATCACCCACTCCTCTGAGACCAGCTGATAAGCAGCGGCTCTTGGCCTCTAGCTTCTAGCTCCTACTAGTTCCTGGAATCAGCCAGGGACCCAGAACTTCAGTGGTATGGGTGCCCTCAATACTGCCAGAGGGGAACCATCTGAAGGCAACAATAGTGGGCAACGGACATCTGCCACCTTTGAGTGGCCTGACCGGGCCCACTTCCTCTAAATGGTCATCCACTCATCTCCCTGCTAACCTCTTGTCACCACCACAGCTGCGGCCATCCTCATCAACAAGAATGGACCACCTTAGCAGATATGCTCAAGAAAACCCATCAGATGATTCAGAACCCCACTTCTGGGTCCATACACAAAGGAAATGAAATCAGTGTCCGGAAATACAGCTGTACATTCATGCTCATTATAGTATCACTCACAATAGTTAAGACATGGAAACAACATCCATACCCATCAATGGATGAATGGATAAAGATGCTGTAGTGATTGCATATAATGGAGTATCATTTAACCTTAAAGGAGACCCTGCTATTTGCAACAACATGGATGAACCTGTAAGACATTTATGGTAAGTAAGCTAAGCACAAAATGGAAAAACATTGCATGATCTCACCGATACATGGAATTTCAAAAAGTCAAGTAACATGGGAGCAGAGAGTACAACAGCACATACCAGAGTAGGATGGTGGGGGAAATGGGGAGATGCTGGTCAAAGGATACAAAAGGGTCCAAAGTTGCAGTTATGCAGGCTGAGCAAGTCTAGAGAGCTAATGTACAGTAGGATGACTGCAGTTAATAATATCATCCTGAATACTGGAAATGTACTAAAAATAGATTTCAGGTGCTTTCATCATAAAAAAGAGGTAACTGCAAGAAGGAATGCTATTAGCTTGAGCACTTCAATCATTTCACTGTATATCAAATCACACTGCATACCCTTGATGTTTACAATTTTTATTATTAAAAAAACTAAACATTAAATTAAAAAAAGAATGAACCCCATCAGGAGGCACCTTCTAGCCTACTCTGCCACTGCCAGCAGTGGGGACGCCGTCTCTGCCTACCTACGGCACCACGAGCTCATTCTGGGATTCCCTGATCTTGGTTACCTTGGTCCCTGGCACCCCAATGCCCAAGAGAAAAGACCTGTTGAGTGTGGGCTCATGAGTGTGTGCACTTGTACCTCTTTGAAAAAGAATTCGGGGAGGGGAATTAGAATAAAAAAGAAAAAGAATTCAAGTTTTCAGTTAATTTCACATTCCTGAGCCTTCCCAAGGAGAGGAAAAAGGAGTGAATAAGTAAATAAAAACAAGAGAAGGTACCCTCAGTAGGGGGGCTCTCATGTAGCTGGTTCTGCCTAGGAGAGCACCGTCCCAAGCTGCCTTCAGATGGGTGCCCCAAAGGCTGCACAGGAATTGGGGGGTGAGGAATAAACCTACCCGCCAGACCTAACGTGTACCAATGCACAGGCACAGGGAGCTTTCTTTAGGGCTGCAGGACACCTCCATGTGGTTTATCCATGGACAGAAAGGGGAGAAGCTCAACTCACTTGGTCACACATTCCTGGCTCCTAAGACTAGCCAAGAGTCCAACATCTCGGCTTTGGGATCTTCATCAATAACAAATACTGCCTAAATAAGACAGCAACGCTTTGCTTTTCTGAAGAGCTTCGTAGAAAAAGAAGGAGGAAGAAGTTTAGGGGGCGGGGGAAAGATGGTTCAACTATTCTGTAAGATTAGTAAAAATGAACCCTTGATTTAGTTCTTTTGCACTAACAGGGGGAGCACACTGCAACTATGAGAGCGCATTCCACAGTGAAGGGAGAGCAAGATTTCTCCAGTGTCTCAAATCATGGTGAAGGCAAGTATAGAAAAGGTTTTTAAACTTGGGGGTACCAATCAGTCTCTGTAGATCTTTCATGGGGTTAGGTCTGCATGCAAGGTTCATAAAATATTTTAGGAATTTTTGTAAAGTCTTGAATTTTGTAACAAATATTTTACTTGAAGTAGTATACAAGTTCATTAGAATGAAGTATGTTATCATCCTTTATTTTTTTTACATTTCAAAAGGACAGATTTATTAGGAAAAGGAAAGGACACTTGCAGAGACACAAGCAGGCAGAAACAGCTGCTGCTGCTTTGTGAACAGACCACCCTTTATTTCTTATATTTTGTAATCAAGCAGTGTAGCACATTAATATTTTTAGGATGACATTCATTAGCTTTCAAGTAATTTTAAAGTTTTATATGACCACTAACTGAAGCCCAGATACATTAAGAATAAAATCTCTATGCCAGCACTGTTCTATTTACTGTAACAGTCTTATCTTGATGAGACATTTAGAAACAATTTTTCAGGTGTAACAGACTGGTTAACGAAAGTCCACTTTTCTATACCAAAGAGCAACAGAGATTTATTGGATCAAACAAATGTACCTATAAAGGGTTACTAATCTCTTTTCTAACCAGGAGGGTAGATTTTAATTATTTTTGTTTTTATAATTTCTACAAATGAAGATTAAATACAATGGAGAAAACTGCCATATCAATTATATATTAAAAGGCCTATATATACATACATACACACACACACATATATATATAGGTCTATATATATATATATATTTAAATTTAACTATATATATTTATCTCTATATACATACATACATATATATGTAAAATCTTTCCTTAGGAATTAGTTTTTGAAAAAAAAACCACAAAATTGTACCTACCTCTAGCCAAAAGGAGTCCAACAAGGCCAGAAAAACCAATAACACCTAGTCTTGGGAAAAATCCAGGAGGTGAATTTTGGAGATAGTCATAGCTGTCTGCAACAGAATTGGATTGGAAAACAGCTATATAAATTGCTCATTAAAAATAATTATATATAACTAGTAACAATAATATTAAATGCTTTTCATATAATGTATTCTTTGCTTTCTGCTATTATGCTTCTTTCCAAATAAACATGATTTACCATTCAAATGGCAGGTATACAATTTTCAAACATTTTTGGTCAACAGTCTACAGACAATAAGTATTCACTAAGAAAAATACAAATACAGGGATCACTTGTTGCCCAAATCACTGCTACCCAAACACAAGCAGAATCGATTTGGACAAATGTGTCAGTCTCTGAAGTTTTATTATTTGCTCTATGAAACTTGGGAATCAAATGCATTAGACTGGGGGTGGGGGTACCTTTGCCATCTGAACTCATACACAGAATAAATCTGGATAATGATGGAACTTTGTAATGTAAATATATGCAAGAAAGGCACTGTTGATGGTAAAAATATATATATATAAAACTAAATACAACGTATGAGCTTATTTGCTATGCCTGAATGTGCCTCATGATCTCAAGGCTCTCCTCTCCACTAAGGCAACTCTACCATGCACCAGTGCAAGCTTTAGCTTTTTAGAAAAGCCCTCCCCCTTTTTTTAAAAGAGATTAGGTCTCACTATGTTGCCCAGGGTAGTCACGAACCCACAGACTCGTGATCCCTAGCCTCAGTTTCCCATGTAGCTGGGATTACAGGTGCAGGCCACCACATCTGGCTATTTTTTTGAGACTAGGTCTCACTAGGTTGCCCGGGGTAGTCTTGAACACGTGATCCCTGGCCTGAGTCTCCCAGTACTGGGATTACAGGTGCACCACTGTGCCCAGCTAGAAAGGCCTTCTTTATGCAAATCAGCCCAGAGCTCTCTTCCTCCTCTAGAATGTCATCATATTTATTTCCTGTAGCTTCATTTGGCACCCCATTCTATAGTGCTTTGTGTTTAATTATTCAGAGGTGTTTTATGTCTCAAGGAGACCAGAAGCGCCTTAAAGGTGGACGGCCTGGAGTTTTACTTTATTTTCACTAAGTGGTAAGAGTGGGTATGTTCACCTAATGGATAGTTATTAACAATACTGCTAGGAGCTGACAGGTCCTTAATGATGCAAAAAAATGGCTTTCAGCTAGGACATGACTTACAATGCTTTCACATCTCTCTCTCAAGCTCATCTTTGGGACACCCAACCTGCTTTCAGTTCCCAACACTGAGTCACCACCTGTAAGCCTTGATCATGCTCTGTCCCCCGTGTAGAATGTCACCCAAGTCTTGATCCCATGGTATATAGCTAACTCTGCTCCTTTGAGAGCCATCTTTGAAACACTTCCCTGACTGCTCCCATCTCCCCCAATCTCCATTAAACTAGTCTCTTTCCTCTCTACCTTCAATAGTGATCTGTGATTATCTTTGTGCTGTGCTAGTGTTGAATAATCACCAGTGCCTGCATGACCATCAGTGCCTGGCAGGATAGCACCTTAACAAATGTATACAGAACTGAACTAATTGGAATACTCAGTCATTCTCTCCCCTAGTAAGACTAGACATATACCAGTTTTCTTCTCCCTGGGTTCTTTGGGAGAAAATGGTCATCATTTTTTTTGGGGGGGTCATCATTTTGAATATCACTCTAGGACTTGTGTTGCTGATACTAATTCCTCTCTGGTCTGTTGTTTATTTTGCCTTTAACCCAGTTTTTATTTTTTATCCTCTGTCTAGGACATTCAAGGTGATTTCCTACTTTTATTTTTGCTGCCAGCATGATGTTTTCAGTTGCACATAGAGCAACTGATAGAGGGATACCTGATGGCTTCGGTGAGCTAAGCTGAAGTAGATGAATCACCAAGAAATGGGAAAGAAGATATGCTACCAGACTGCACTGCAGCTGAAGCCTAGTTTCTGGTAACATACTTTGGCTGTGACTGCTGGGAAATGGACTGATTGCCTTGGCAAACAATACAACTCATAACGGAATGCTTCTTAAGAGGCTTTGTAATAGCTATAAGTCTGAGAGGAAAAAAACTACTCATACTGCATATACTTCCTACTACCATGAAACAATGGAGAATGACAGGTGACAATGAAGAGACCCCTCAGTCACACATGTACAGGTAAAACATCAGGAGTTCTTTAGATCCTTTAGATAAAAAATGAAGGCGTAAAGTTATTACATTGTTAGGGTTATTATGAAAATTACTTTATTAATATTTTTGGCACTTAGAATACCTAGCACATAGTGTTTACAAAATTAATAAAATTTACATGTTATTTATTAACATACACACACAATTGAAAGAACTGGTAGGCTATCGATATGTCATCAAATGAAAATTTTATCTCATAGTTTGAGGGGTATCAGTGTATTGGCGCAGTATAATGATCTTTGCAAGAAATAAACTGTTCTCATATTTATTCTAGTCCATCACAAAAACAAACATTTGTAAAAATAAGATTTTGATTTGCTGAAATGTCCTCTAAGGGGAATGCAAGATGATCGATGGTCATCAATTTACCAGTTCCTGAGATTACTCAGAACATAGACTCTGAACCCAGTTTATGAGTGTATGTGATAAGAGCATGTGAAAAACAATCAAAGACAACAAAAGCCCAAATGAAAAAAAAAAAGGTAAGAACACTACTAATTATGCAATTAAGGGTATTTGTAGGCACAAAGGTCTAGTCCCATCCTGCCTCTAAATATCTATAGCTTGTATTAACAGCCATGCAAATAAGCTATCTTGGCTCTGAAATTTACTGATGAATTAGTGTTAGAAACACTGCACCTGGAAAAGGAAAAAAAGTTAAAATCCAGTGTATCTGCAATTGCTATTGCAGCAATTCTAATGTTCTTGGAGAGCTATATCCCGCTGAGGCAACACATTAGTCCTCTGAATACTGATGAAATCATTAGATCCTCATTCTAGAAAAACTCACAGAGCTCCAAAAATTCTGCATGCCATTTTAAGCAGTTCACAAATCTCCTACGGCCTGCCTACAGAACCCCAGTTAAAGAATTCAGTGTAAACAGAGAAATCAAATACGTATAATTAGAAATCAACTTACCTAAGCCCCATTGAAACAAACTTTGCATCTTGGGTTTAGTTTGGGAGTACATTTCCTAAAGAAAGGATAGAAAATGAATGAGTAGGTTTTGTTGATTAGAAAGGTTCAACATAGATGCTGTTGGCCCTTGAACAACAGGTTTGAACTGTGTGGGTCCACTAACATGCAGACTCATTTGAATAAATACAGCATAGAATGGCATTTTCTCTTCCTTACGACTTTCTTAATAACATTTTTTCAAGTTTCCTGTAAGATTATTGTAATATAAAACATACAAAAGTAAAATAAAACATACAGTATAAGACATACAAAGTATACACTAATTGACTGTTTATTATCAATACTTAAGTAGATTAACTTCTTGAGGAATCAAAAGTTTTATATGAGGATTTCTGGCTGCATGGGTGGGGAAGGGGGGCCAGGTGCCTCTATCCCCCTATGTTGTTCAAGGGTCAGCTATATTTGTCTTTATTTTAAATAAATTTCAAGCTATGAACACTTTTTGAACAGAAAGATAAACTATCTGGGTTTTTTTTATTTTGTAAATAACAAAGACAACAGCCTTCAAAACCTATCCCCTTAATAGTTAATGTGATGATGCTCTCCCCCCCCCCATCTCAAATCTGTCCTTCACAGTAGTCTATTTCCTGCCTTGCCAAGATTTTGGAGCCTCTATCTAAAAACTTCCCAGGAGAAGCAAGAATGACCAGCTTTAATGAGACAAAGAAGTCTATATCCATTTGGAGAGTCACTTGCCCCAAAGCTGAAGCAAATGAAATGTTAACATTCTCTTAACAACAATAAAAAGGCTTTTTCCCGTGAACACCTTTGTTTCCTAGAGGAAACAAAGGACCAGCTAGGAGGTACTCACCTTCAAAAAGTTTATAGTGGAAATGGGAAGAGAGACCCTTGGGGAGCAGAAAGGAACAGAACCAGTTGCCACTTGGAAAGTTATTTGTTTTACTGAATTCAGCTCAAGTCAAACTTTTTGACTTAAATTAAAAAAATACTTTTTTTAATTGTTGCATATATATATATTTTTTTCTTTTTCTTGCATCATTGTATACTCCTAAGTTCTCCTACCACCTTATCACTAGTGAACTGTTGGGATCCCTTGTGCTCATCCCTCCCTTGATTTTGCCCTCCCTCCCTCCTTCTCTCTCACCCTCCCTGCCCGCTGTACGCTTTAGTTCTTAAAACTATCAGGCTAATACTTCTAAGTGGCCCCAAATAATAAATGCTGACTTTGGGAGAGTATATAAAGAATACAAAAAAAAGAATACAAAAAAAAAAAAAAACCTGAACACTTCTTCAGGAAAATACATTAAGATAGTCTCTGTGCATAAAAAAAGGTGGTACACGCCTTTAATCCCAGCCTAGGAAGGGAGGCCGAGGCTAGGAATTGCTTGAGTACATGGGTTCAAGACCTGCGCTGGGCAACATAGCTAGACCTAGTCTCAAAAAAATAGCTGGGCGTGGTGGCACAAGCCTGTAATCCCCACTACCTTGGAGGTTGAGGCGGGGGATCACCTGAGTTCGTGGGATCCCAGATCCAATCTGGGATCTGGACTAGTCATATTGATCCCGGATTGGGACTACCCCGGGCAACATAACGAGACTTAGTTTCCCAAAAAAAAAAAAAAAGGAAAGAAAAACTATGTCTAGAGGGACTATACTCTTCTTTGGTGGGCATAATCTTTTCACTGTAAAGAAAAATGCATAAATTTGTTCTTGAAGAGGCCGGGCATGGTGGCACATGCCTGTAAGTGGCAGCCTAGGAAGCCACGGCCAGGACCAGGGATCGTAGTTCGAGTCCCGCCGGGGGCATGTAGCGAGGTCTAGTTACAAAAAAATATAGCTGGGCGTGGTGATACGTGCCTGTAATCCCAGCTACCTGGGAAGTTGAGGCTTGGGATTGCTTGAGTCCGTGGTACCCCGGGCAATGTGAGTCTGCAGTTCCACAGGCAAAAAGAGCGAGACCTAGTCTCAAAAAAAAAATTGTTCTTGTAGAAAGGGGCTAGAAACTGCTGGTTTGAGAAAGGAGGAAGGAATCAGAATTATTTCTACTCATAAAAATGTCATTCTAATAGGAAAATAAACCACTGTAATTACAAGAAAGCCTTTTTATTTAGAAATAGTACAAATAAACAAATTGTAATGATTCTCTCATCTAAAGAAGCATTATACTGAGTATCATGCACAGAAGGAAAAAAACGAAAAAATTAAAAACAAGTTGAAAGTTAAAGAATCAAAATACTTTCATAATCGAGAGAACAGTAGACATGCTTATAGGATACAAAAATATCTGGACAAATCTGCAGACCTTATCTTAACCACCAGCAGCAGATGGTTTAAAAATCTTCTAGAACAAGAGGATAAAGTCTAAGTATGTATAACAGACTTTGTATAAAGTCTTTAGGTATTTTATAATTCAATAATATATTATAAACTGAAGTAGAATAGCCTAGTCTTACTATTTTATTTCTAAATTGGGGAATAACTTTATTTAAAAATTGGTGAATAAAAGTTCAGCAATGGCATAGATGGTGGAAATTAAAAATTTTAAAACAACTTCCACATGTAAATTGAGTTTGTAAATGTCAAACAAAGTAAATCTACACCATAGCTACATTATCTTTCACTAACTGGTCATCAATTTTCAAAATCAAGATCAAGTATGGCAAATACATGTATCACAGTCCATAAAAGCACCCTGTAGATTATAAACCCTGGTTTTAGATGTTAAAAATAACAGAAATACTATCAAGATAAATGCCTGATCTAAAATTGAAGTAGAGGCCGGGCACGGTGGCTCGTGCTTGTAAGCTTCAGCCTATGAAGCGGCCGGGGCTAGGGATCGCGGTTCGAGTCCCGCCTGGGGCCAGTAACGAGACCTAGTTCCAAAAAATAGCTGGGCGTGGTGGCGTGCGCCTATAATCCCAGCTACCTGGGAAGCTGAGGCTGGGGATTGCTTGAGTCCGTGGTACCCCGGGC
>PVHY01014781.1:0-37596 GCA_004024945.1 Uropsilus gracilis | reverse complement strand
CCCCAGCACAGCCCCCCGCCCTGTCCTGCCTGGGGACCCCGGATCCTAGTGCGGGTTCGGCCAGCCGGGACTGACCCGGGGGGCCCTGGGCCTCGGGCTCTGATGTTGGCCTTGGGCTGTGGCTCTGGCCCTGGTGCCCGGGACCCACGGCCCTGTCGGTGGCATCTCTCAGAGCAGAGTCCTGAGCCTGTTTCTCCCTGGTTTGCCACTGGCCTGGGGTCTTGGTCCAGTGCTGGAGACCGCTGCGTCCCCGTCAGCTTGTCCTCAGGTCCGAGGACACGGACCATTGGCTTCCCTCCCTGTACCTGAGGGGCACGGCCATGCGGTGCTCCTGCCTGTTACCCCGAACATGGCAGTCAACAGCCGGGAGCCCGCAGCCACGCCTCTGCTCCCCCAAGTACAACTGCCCCCCACTATGACTGTCGTGGTCACACGGAATCTGAGTGTATCCTCTGGATGCATCTCCCTCCTGTGACACTTGTTTGTGCCTTCTGGAGCCGTGGCCTGCGTGTCCTGTTCGTCTGTCGCCCAAGGGCCTGGGGAGGGCGCTGGGCTGGAGAGACCAGTAACTGGGCTGGGTGGCTACGCTCTGTTTTCACCTATTCTGTCGTTTTGTTGTGTTGTTCTCGGGCCACGCTCAGGCCCTTCATGCCTCCACACTCAGCTTGCCGCTTGGAGAAGGCGCTTTCTTTCTTTCTTTCTCATGAGACAGTGTTTTAAACATGGAGCTCGGACAGAGGAGTTAGAGGCTAACGGATGAACCCACAGCCCGCTGGACGGGGCGCCTCCTCCTTGTATCCCGGTTAGGAGATAACAGGAATGAACGCTTGACGGTGGCTACTTAGCCCGCAGTCCTCTGCCTGTTCTTCCCGTCTCCTCCTGATCGCTGTGTCTCTGTCCCTGAGATACATGTATATGCAGCTGTATACTTCATACGGGTAACTTCAGAGCTATGAAAACCTACGTGCATAGTAACTATCTCTAAAGCATATAAAATAATATGTAACTACACATAGACATGACTTATCTAAAACTGTATTTTCACATTCACATATAAAATATATAACTATTAATACATATACTATTAATATATAACTATTAATACATATAGCTACAAATAACTTACAACTTATTTACAATGCCTCCAATTTATATGAATAAATAATGTGCTAATGTAGTGTATCTATATAAAATAAGCATTCTACAAATGGCCTCCTTCCTTGCTCATTTTTTATTTAGGGATCTTTTCCTTTGGGGTTTATAGAAATCTGTCGGGATAGTTTTGAACCTTCGTTTCAGAACTAGAATGACAAATAGCTACGAGTGTTTTTCTGTAATTTCGTTCATCGGTATCTTTTACTTTAATTTTGCTCAGATTTAGTCAATTTTCACTTGTAGTTGTGCCTTTATCTGTCTTTAATTTTTAATTTTTTCAATTTATTTTATTTTTTTACCTCCTGTCTTGTAGCTTTTAAAGATTGTCTCATATAAACTCCTAATCTGGCTCTGCTGTGCCTATTTTGGGGATTTATTTTTCCGTGTGTGTTTGGTTCGAAATCTCCACTGTGGTTCCCTGTAAGTCATAATTATGTGTACATTTCAGAGTTTCAGAGCATATATATTTCCCCCTTTTTGTTTTTATGCCGACTTTTTAGTTCCCATGCATGGCCCACGTGCAGTTAGGAGCAAAGTTTGTTCTCTGTTTCTCGACATGTTTATCACATTTGTTAGTTTCTTCATCAAAGCACCAATCTGACTATTTTCTGTTTTTCTGACATTATACTTTAGGGAGGAGGATGTGAAAATATGACCGAGCTTTGTGTTACTATCAGCTTTTTTTATTCTGTAGTTTGAGGCGATGCTGCAGAAACCTTCCAAGTCCATCAAGGGTCTGCATCGTAGGATGATGTGGTCAACAGCCGCTTTTTAGTTTGAATATGAATTGTACTTAAAAAATCCGAAATTAACTCACACGCTGCAGCTCCTCCCTGTACACTTAACCCAAGAGCTGCGCTGCCACTTTCCAGGCTGCCGTAACTAGTAGACTCTGGACGTGGTAGATTCTGGACGTCAGCCTTTGCGTGGACGCTGCGATGTTCACACTGAGTGCCTGCTCCACCCCCACCCCCCCCACTGGACCGCAGAGGACTCCACGTCTTGTCAGCTCCGGTCTCCGTTTCCCTTCAGCCGGATTCTTCTGCACTTGCTAATGAATAGTGTTATCGATGTGCTGTCAGCGTCCCATGCTTCCGCCACCGAGGCTGCCCAAGCCCATCCTTTTCCATCGTGCTGATGGACACAAGGACGTGTCCTGTCCCCCATGGCGTTCAGGACATTTGAGCGGCCGTGCGTCCCCCACCACAGCCGCTTCCAGAACATCCCCTGCGAGGGGGCCCTGGGCCCGCGCGTAGCCTCTGCTCCCTGCCCTTCCCTGGCAGGTGCCACCCTGCCTCTGTCCCTGCGGCCTTGGCGTCTCTGGGCCCATCCAGCAGCTGCCCGGCGCTAGTGTGTCTGCGATGCGCTGATCTCGCCCAGCGTCGCCCGCCGCCCCCGTCGGTGCTGGACTGAGTTTCCTTCCTCGGAAGCGCTGGATGATGTTCCGGTGCGGCTGCTGCACGGTCTGTTTGCCTGCGTGTCCCCCAGTGGACATGATGGCCTGGGGCTGGGGCGGCCGCGGTGCTGCAGGAACGTGGGAGTCCCTGCTCTCCTCCTTGGCTATTTATGCAGACGTGGACGCGCCGGCCCAGAGGATGACTCTGTCCTCCCAAGGGACTGCGGTCGCCGTTCTGCCTCGCTGACCATTCACCCCCCAGCAGCCCTACAGCATGTGGGGGTCGCTCCCCAGGGCCTTGTCCACTCTTCTCACTAGTTTCCAGAAAATGGCTTTCATCATGGCCGCCCTGGTGGGTGTGGGTGTTTCTCCTGCGATGCTGACTTCTGTCCCCTCGTCATCGGTGATGACCTAACTGACCAGCCGGGCGTCTCTTCTGGTGAAATCTCCTTCCGCCATCTTGTCACCGGGTTCTTGCTGTGGGTGACCCGCTTGCTGACAGCAGGATGGTCTTGCTGGCCTGGCCTTTGTTCCCTTCTGCTTGCTTTTCCCATCCCAGTCCTCCAGCACCGCTTGCCTGGGTCTGGCCTGGTGCTCTTGAACTTGACCGAGTATGTCCGTCTCTCCACCCTGTCCTGGTCCAGACCCGGAGCCCCGGTCTCTTTGGCTGTTGGGAAGAGAGTCTCATTGACGCCAGTAGCTCCTGTCACCTTCCTTCTGTCTCCAAGGGGTTTTCTCCTGCTGGTTTCTCACCGCTGCTCTGCAGACGTGGCCTTCTCTGGAGAGTGACAGGTTTGGCTGCCCGTTTTCTTAGGACTGACCCTGAAGATGACCCTGGGCACACTGAGCATCTGGGGGTGTGGACTCTGGGCTGTCTTCACCTTCTCCAGGGGCTCACCGTAGCTGCCAGCGCGCTGTGGGGCCCAGGTGGTGGCTGCTTCCTTCCCCCGCTCCCCGATGTCAGAGGACGCATCAGCACCCTCGTGGTGTGCGGGAGGAGGACGGCCTCACCCACTGTCAGCCTTGACCAGGCTTCTGCTTCATCTCCACTTGACCCCTTTCACCTGCATTTCTTCCTGCTGCTTCTTCTCTACATTCCGGTCTTTCTGTCTCTCCTCTTTGCAGTTCTGTCCTTGCCCTGCACTCTTGCCCCCTTCCTGCGGGGAGAGTCTGGCCAGCTCACTGCCCCACATTTTAGAAGGAGGCTGTTTACAGCAGAAACTGGGCTGTCTCGATCCATTCTGGGGGGACACCTTGACCCTTGGCATTTGTCTGGTCATTCCATATTAGCTTCCCCCTTGTCCACTGGTGGACCATGCCAGTTCTGCTTCAAGGACAGAAGATGTGACTTTTCCCCCATTTCTGTGACGTGCATTATTTGAAGATGCAATCACAGCTGTCACCTGCCCTCTGGACCTGGGACCTTCAGGACTGCTCAGGACTGTCCTGAGCAGAAGGGAAAAGGGATGGTAGGACTCATGAATGAAGCTGAGTAACATCACAGAAGTCTCAGGAATGATCTAGAATAGTGCCTGATATGTTGGTGTGCTATGGGACATTCACAAAGACTGTAGCAGATAGTATGGTTTTCTCATCTTATGGGCTTTCCATTTCTCCTAGACAGAGAAAACTAAGCCTCAAGATGTATGCCCGAGCTTCATAACCAGCAAGTGGGCTGATATGAGTTTTGAACCAGTTCTCTTGGGTTCCAAGCATAGAACTCTTAATTTCATGGAGATATTCTATACGTGTCATTCCCATCTTATTTCTCCCCACCTCCCATATTTCTACATTCAGGCGAGAACTTAGATCATTTTAAAGAGTGGGTATGTGTGTACTTACCAGTAATATTTTGTTTTAATATTTAAGTTGGTTCAAATCTGCGTTTGGTTTTATTTTTTCTGCCATTAACTATATATTTTTATTTGCTTTCTAAATTGTCTCTCATGAGTATTCTCTCAGGAGAATATTCTCATAGAGTATTCTCAATACTCTAGGCTA
The DNA here is from genome assembly GCA_004024945.1 of Uropsilus gracilis. Lineage (NCBI taxonomy): Eukaryota > Metazoa > Chordata > Mammalia > Eulipotyphla > Talpidae > Uropsilus > Uropsilus gracilis. The sequence continues at coordinate 33,044 of PVHY01014781.1, read as the reverse complement.
TGCATTTGCCTCAGAAGGAAGCTTTGAAAACATCCTAAGGGATCATATCTGGAGTTGTAATTGTTTTGTATCTTAGGTGTAGTTATAAATTTAATTTTTCCTGTGACACCATAGTTTTCTTTATTTCTCAGTGCTTAGGGTTTTTGAAGACCTTGACTAACTTAATGTTAATACCTACTTTTATTACTTTATGGCCAGAAGATGGCTTGTCATTTTTCTCTCAAGTCTGTATCCAGTTGCATTGCTGTTCAGAAGCACATATTGTCCTAATAACAACAATGCTAGTTTAAAGTCAAAATAACTGAAGACTTGAAACCAGGTCTTGTAAGTTCTTCTTAATTCTAAATTTGAGTTATTATTTCTCCTGCTGATAGGTTTTGTTCCTTCATATCATTCAAAGAGAATATATGTTGTTGATAAAATTCTCCGGGGATGTGGCTGGTTTTGGTTTTTATAGGAAGATGGCCCAGTCTGTTCTGTAACATCCTACATACAGATGCAGACAGCAGTGAGGAGGCCTTGAGAGGGCCAGCCTGGCCCCCTCACATGCCCACGAGGCTTAGCCATGTCAGTGAGCTTGGAAGAAATGTCAGCTGTCACAAATCAAAGTTTGTGGTGATCTCTGTTATTGTCTTTAATAAAAGCTATGCATTTAGCCCAATTGGAAGCAAAACAAATACAAGGGGCTGTGGAAACAGGTTCCCCCAGAAGTCCAAGTATTGGAGTGGAGTTGCCCACATACTTGGGACCAGGTTTTGTTTATACTCTTGTTGATGATCTTGGCCTCCCATCACAGCAACTCAACTCCCAGGGCAACCAGACTCAGGTAGGGGAATGTCCTTCTCATGTGTCTGGCTTCCTCCTCCACGCCCCACAGTCTGCACTGTGTTTCTGACTGAAAAACAGAGAAGGGCACAAGGAGGTGACTGGAAGGCGAGGCTGACCTCTTGACTTTTTCTCTTCCATTCCAGGGAGGGTGGTGTCAGCAGATTTGCTGAAGGAGGTGGCTGGAGGAGAGAAAGCCTGCCTGGTGGTAAGATGAGGGAGCATGGAGGAAGAGTGGGGGGAGCTCACACCTTCTTCCCACCCCCCCACCCCCGCTGAAGTCACACCTTCTTGGGGACCTGGGTTGGTCCTCTGTGAACTGCTCTGCCTGCAGAGTTCTTCTGATAGAAATGAAACTCTGCTGGGTGCAAATCAAATAGAAAAAAAGTTTTCCCTTTCAAAATATCTGGAGAGAGGATACAAGCATGTACTGACAGAAATGACAGGCAGAGCTTTGTGGACTGCTGACTGCTTCGAACTACTGACTATGTAGAATACTGACTGTTGTGGAATATACTTATTGTTGTGGAATACTATTGGGGAACACTGACTATTGTAGAATATTGTGGGGAATACTGACTATTGGGGAATACTGATTGTGTGGAACACTGACTGTTGGGGAATACTGACTATTGTAGATTACTGTATGGAATACTGACTATTGGGGAATACTGACTATTGGGAAATACTGACTGTGTGGAACACTGACTATTGGGGAATACTGTGTGGAATACTGACTATTGGGGAATATTGACTATTGTAGATTATTGTGGGAAATACTATTGTAGAATACTGTGTGGAATACTGACTATTGGGGAATACTGACTGTATGGAATGCTGACTGTTGTGGAATATGACTGTTGTGGAATATGACTATTGTGGAATACTGACTGTGGAATACTGACTGTTGTGGAATATACTTATTGTTGTGGAATACTATTGGGGAATACTGACTGTGTGGAACACTGACTATTGGGGAATACTGACTTGTAGAATATTGTGGGAAATACTGACTATTGGGGAATACTGACTATTGTAGAATACTGTGTGGAATACTGACTCTTGGGGAATACTGACTGTATGGAATGCTGCCTGTTGTGGAATGACTGTTGTGGAATATGACTATTGTGGAATACTGACTGTGGAATACTGACTGTTGTGGAATATGACTGTTGTGGAATATGACTGTTGTGGAATACTGACTGTGGAATACTGACTATGTGGACTTCTGACTGCTGTGGAATACGACTATTGTGTACTGCCAACGTTGTAGATACAACCATTGTGGAATGTGACCACTGTGGAGTACAGCTCTTGTGGAATACTGACTGTTGTGGAATACAACTGTTATGGAATACGACTGTTGTGGAATACAGATGTTGTGGAATATGACTGTTGTGGAATACTGACTTTGTGGAATACGGCTGTTGTGGAATACGACTGTTGTGGAATATGACTTGTATTATATGACTGCTGTGGAATACTGGCTGTTGTGGAATACTGGCCATTGTGGAATACTGGCTGTTGTGGAATATTGACTTGTGGAATATGACTGTTGTGGACTGCTGACTGTTGCTTGGGAAAGGGCACAGTAGACTCAGGCAGTGAGCCTAGAGCAGTGTTTTTCATTTACTCACTGAGTAAATGCACACCCATCCTCAGGTCATAGGAAGGGCCACAGACCAGGTGGCTTAACCAAAAGACATCCGTTCCTTCAAGTTCTGCAGGCCAGACTCTGAGGTCAGGGTTTGGGCAGAGTTGGTTGCTTCCGAGAATCTTGCTCCAGTTTCTGGGGGCTGGGGGTATAGCCTTCCTTGACTTGTGGCTGCATCTCCCTGGTCTCTGCCCTCATCTTAACACGGTCTCTATGTGTGTCCAAATCTTCTTTTTTTAAGGACATGAGTCACATTGGATTAGGGCCCATCCTACTCGCCTCGCCTCGTCTTATCCAGGTAAGTTGCAGTTGACCCTGTTTCCAAATAGGGTCACATTCTGAGGTGCTGAAGGTTAGGAAGCCAGGATTGTGGCAGTTTTGAGGAGAAGGCTTACACCAATGCATGGCTGCTGGAAGCGGGTTGTGGAAGGAGAAACTGGCATGAAGGATCCTCATGGCCCAGTCTTCATGTAACTCCGTGTCTTTCACGGTCTCCTTTGCTAGGTACGTGCATATCCCTTCTAGAATCTTGAAAAAGCACTGATGACTATTCCATTCCTGTCTAGCAGCTTTCTTTCTCTTCTCCTTTCTGTGTCTTCCACTTGCCAAGGCCCCTGTCTCTTCCTCTGAATTCCCCGAAGCCCTTCTAGTTCAGTTGGAGGATCCCTTCTGCCCCCCCCCCCCCACTTCTGTCTTCCCTGTTGATTTGACTCCATCCTACCAGTATCTCCCTGTTGGTCCGTCCGGCATCTCAGCTCTTTGAAGGACATCAGTAATGTTCCTCGTTTTTGCAGCCATCATTCTGTGCTGGGCCCAGGCTGGTGAAGCAGAATTCTCGGTAGATTGGGGAGAGGGGATTGGCTGTTGGTACCTTGTCTTTGTTCTCTCTGGATGCAAGGCAGACTACTCGTGACGTTTGTCCGAGTGACGGCAGATTGCAGTGGGCTGGAGATGAGTGAATTATTTGGTGGATGAGAGCAGAGGTTAGTTCTTCCAGAAGCTTGATTGGGAGGGGAGGGAAGCAAAGGCTGACCAAAGCTGTTGGCACTGGGTTGACGTCCTTTAGACATTTTGGGGGAATGGATTTTTGTTTGTCAGTCACACCTAAAGCAGAGCCCATGTAGAACACGGCGGCATCTTAAGGGAACATCAGCATCATGTGAACTGCTCAATCTGAGCGTCTTGTCAATGGAGCTGATGAGGGAGGACCTCAGCCTCCCCAGGGAGGACTCATGGGCCCCAGCACAGGGCCAGTTCACTAAGGCAGCTTGAAGATGATGGGGCCGGGGATAGAGGGGCCGGGGATGGAGGGGCTGTGTGGCTACACCTGGAGGGAGGGGGAGCAGAGAGATGGGCGGAGACCAGGGGCAGGTTGTTCCTTGTCCTGTGCTCTCAGACTCTGTCTAGATAAGGCATTTCAGATGATTCACTCAGCACACAGCTGTGCCTCTCCTGCTGTTTCCTTCCCACTTGCGGGTTCCTGAGCTCCTGGAGATTCAATATCCCGCCTTTCCTTTGCTCTGTCTCTCTGCTCAAGGAGCCCCCGTTGGAAGTGATCATGGGTATTAGAAGCTGAGTGGTTGGGACCTGGGAGCAGGACGTCAGCTGGTGACACTCACCCAGATGGGTGTGAGACAGTTGGCTCTATCTCTCTGTCCACCCATCCATCTGTCTGTCTGCCCATCCGTGTCTCCGTCCAGCCGTCTGTCCATCTCTCTATCTACTCCTTGGAAGCAAGGGGATCCTGTTACATAGCTGAGACTCGGTGTTGCTTGTCGCCGGTGGTAAGGTGCTCCTACGTCAGGACTGTGACGAGGTGGGTTTAAATCCGAGCAGTGGTCATTCTGTGCTGGTCAGGCATGGATGTGGGGAAGGGCCAGCCGGTATCACTGTCGGCTGTCCGCCTGCATGGGCCATGGGAAGGCGTGTTCAGAACCTGCACGCCCTCTGTGCGTAGATGCCCGTTGGAGACGTATTTCCAAGGTGTCAGCACATTTCCTCCAGGCTGCACTTCAGCTGCTGTCTCATTCCGTGTGACGTCACCCAGGGTCCACGCAGCCTCCCTCGCTTGACCGCTTGCTCTGGGAGAGGACAACAAGGTGCCTGTCCACCTCCTCTGGTGGCCGAGTATCCTCAGACCCGATGCATGCTCTCTGGGGCTCCTCTGTCCCCAGCCTTGGTTGGACGGTCTTGGAGATGGGACCGTCTCCCGGCCACTGTCCATCACTGCCTGCCTCATGGAGAAGGCCTTGCCTTCCTGTCAGCAGGGAGGCGTTTTGGCAGGTGTCTCTGTCTCAATGTCCTGCTCGGAGCCTGGACACACTGATCCCCTCACCCAGGGCCTTGTGCTCAGAGGGAGGCCACAGGTTCTGATTCGACTAAAAGAACACATCACAGCACTGTCCTTTCTCCTCTGTCGTCTTGAGGAATGACAGGCCCCGTGAGCATCAAGCAGGGAGATGATGACAGGTGTCGGTCACCACCGAGAGACTGCCCACCTGCCACGGGGCATCTCCCATGAAATCAGAAGTTTGTCTAGCGTCTCTTGCTGTGGAATCAAGGACCCAAAACAGCCCACAAGCCAGAGGACATCCTAGCGGAAGAGAAATGATGCTAACGCCACACTAGAAACGCACAACAGCGATTTCAGTTTACCAAGGTGGCCTGGAGGCTGGGTCTCTCCACGCAGAGCTGACCGCTGCGGTTTGGACCTGACTTTTTGTAGTTTGTCGTTTTTGTGGTTGTCATCTGGTGGCACCGGGTGGGACCACGCAGAGAAAGCGTGCCCGCAGGGGGAGTGTGGCAGGCGGGCCGGGCCCCAGGGGCCTGGGTGGAGAAGATCAGGGAGCCCAGGGCGTTCTGGGAGGCGTAGCTGCTTCTGAAAGAGGCTTCTGCCATGTGGACAGACCAGGTCTGTTCTGGACTTAGTCAGGACAGCGAGGATCCACTGTGTGTGCACGGGGAGATTATCTTCCAGCCGCCTGTGGTCATGCGTGTTCCGCCTGAGACCACGAGTGCCCGCCTCTCTCGCCCACACAACTCGTCCCCTTGTGCCCAGGCAGACTGGTGTGGTGCGTCCGAGCCTTCCCAGTCACATCTTCACTTTCGCCCTATCCGTGTGGGGGGTGAACACCCGATTTTGCTCCCCTTCCTTTGAAATAGGCCAGAAATAGCTAAAGTCTTAGAAAGCATGAAAGTGGAAATAACTAATGCACAGAAAAAACATTTATTTTCCCCGGTCTGTGTCCCTATGTTTCTCCCCCTTCCCCACTTCCCCTCAGAGCCCTTAAGATGTTTATTAATGTCCACTGGTGTTTGAAAGTGCTTTGTGCTATTAGATTGGCTATCATACATAGCCAGTATTTGTTTTAATAGTTCTGACTTAACCCTGCTGCACATAGTTCTCTCACATCACCTCCACTTGTTGAAAACGGCGGAACTTCACCCTTTTTATGGCTGTATAGTACTCCACAGTGTGTATATGCAGCCTCTCATTGATCCAATTGTCTTTCCATGGATCATTCTATAGATGCATCAAAAATTTTTGTGGAACAAGTTCATTCCCAAGAGGTGCCATTTTAGCTGTTTTTATTTTTAAAACTATGCACGTTGCAGATCAGTATCGTTTGGCATTTGGAGACATGTTCGTTTCATTTGGTTCCTTCCAAGTCTTCTGTTGGGATTCTGTGTACCAAGTCCTGGGCCTTGGCAGATGCCACAGTGACTGGTGCTGGAGACTGGCCGCGGAGTCCCAGGAACTGGGCGCAGCTGTCCTGTCCTTCTGGAGCGAGGTCCTGGGGGCTCTGTGAGCAGTTGTCTGGAGATTGCACAAGGAAATAACAGCACAGGGTCCTGTTCATGGTACGGGCAGAACTGCACACAGTGGGTGTGAACAGCAGCCCCCCCCCCCAACCCGGGCGGTTCCATCATCTATTTCAGCAGTTGAAGAATGTCAGAGATCGCGGGAGTTTTACAGCTTTAAGGCTCTCAGGCGCCAGGTACACGGGCCTGCCAGAGGGGGAGGCCGGGCCAGGTGTACTACCAGCAGGCAGGCAGGCAGGAGGGCAGGCGGGTGGGCAGGCGGGCGGGCAGGCAGGCGGGCTAGGAAGCAGCGGCAAGGGGGCTAGGAGGCAGGCCCACCCCCAGCCCCCCGGACCCCAGAAATCTTCATGCTCTTTCTCTGGGCTCGCTCCTGAGTTCTCCTTACGCTTTCTCCCCCAGGGCCATGCTGCCCTTTAAGCCTCGCCTTCCAGGCCCAGGGGAGCCCACTCATGCACGCGCCCATCCCCTGGGCCAGGCATTCACTGTCATGGGGAGGGCGCGCACCCCAGGCTGGTCCCAGAGGCTGACGGCAGAAGGGCAGAAAGCCTGATCACGCCTTCACGGCCCAGGGTGTCAGGAGTAGCAGGTGCAGAAACGGATGGGCTGGGGCTCGGCTATGAGGCATCAGCTGCCACAGCCTAGCAGGAGCGGGATGGGGGTGGAAGGTGGAGGAGGCCTGGGGTGATATGCACAGGGAAGGACATTGCACAGGAGGGAAGGACCAGTGTGTTCAGGGAGCGGAAAGGGAACAAGAGTGACCTGAGGGCAGAAAGGTCACGCCTGGGCTGGCTGTTTGTGGACTGGCTTCAGACTGAACTTGTTTGTCAGGATGTGAACTCCTAGGACCCCGTTGAGCCTCATCACTTGCAGTTGTCTGTGCAGGGCGCGTCCTCTCCTGTGCCATCGGTGTGGGTCGTGGTGTCCAGAAGGCTCAAACTCCCGTGTTTCATTCTGTGTCTGCCCTGTCCCTGCTCCTGCAGTTTGCACCTGACTGTCACCACCAGTGAGATTCTCTGTCACACACACACAAGCCCTATGTTGATGGCTGGGGCCATGGCCAGGTTGTCCAGGTGATCTTTGGAAGAATAGGCCATATTTGTGTCTAGGTGCTTTAGATAGGGATAAAGAACACGTGTGTGATGGCATGCACCTGTAATCCAAGCGCTGGGAGGCAACAGGCCAGGGACCACTTGAGTCCGTGGGCTCCAGACTACCCCCAGGTAACATAGCGAGACCTGGTCTCAAAAGAAAGCAGCTGGGTGTGGTGGCGGGCACCTGTAATCCCAGCTACCTGGGAGGCTGAGGCTGGGGGTCGCTTGAGTCCGCAGGTTCGGAACTACCTTGGGCAACATAGCAAGACCTAGTCTAAAAAAAAAGAACACGCAGTTGCCGTTGTTTCATCAGACCCAGGCAGTCGAAGAGCTTTTCTGTGCTTTTCTGATGGGGTTGATTTCACTTCACGACATTCTGTGGAATCATATTTTTTTTGGTATCTTAATAATTGGTTTTGTTTCATTTTTAAAGAAAAACCACCTTTTTCTGGGTTTTAAAATCTGTATTATCTTTCAGCATCAGCTGTCTGTCAGTTTCATACCCTGGTCACCTCAGTTTTATCGTCAGACTTCTTGGGTCTTTTTGGTTTAGTTTTGTCTGTTCCTTTGATTAGTTTCTCTGCTTCCCACCTGAGCGAACTTACCTGGAGTTTGTCTTTCTCCTTTTTGTTTATATCACTTCGCATCATTCCCTCCAGCCCTACCTATGTTGATTCCACCTTTTTAATGGCTGTATAGCATTCCACAGTGTCAATAAACTACAGCTCTCTCACCCACGTCTCTTGCACTCAGTTGCTTCCATAGCTGACTGTTGTAAATAGCACTGCAGTGAGCATAGGCATGCATCTGTCCCTTCCAGTCAGCAATTTTGCATCCAGGCAGCTGGGATTGCTAGATCATAAGGTAGATCTATTTTTAATAGCCTAATGGTAAACTTCTGTACTGGAAAAGTCCCAACTCTTAGCTTGTTGCAGTCATTAAAAACATATTTTAAAAAAGGCTCCTTGGAGAAAGGTCTGTACTTTTAGGTTCTGTTTGACACAGCTGATAAAATATCAGGTAAAACTGCCGAGTGTTATTTTGGCTGGTGCAAGTAGAATGAGATGCCCCTTAGAATTAAATGACCAAACTTCAGCAGCTTTGAGCCGTGCACCGGTTTCTTCAGTTCTGGGAACTGCAGGAAAAGGCAGTTTTTTTCTGGTTTAGTGGAGGAGGCTCAGTGGAGGTGGGGTGCAGTTGGGGGGGCAGGGCCTGAGCAGGATGTACACCCCTGCAGTCGCTTGTCCCTTCCTGCAGAATCTGAGACACGAGGCTGGGAGAGGTTATGTTCTTTGTGTTCAGGAGAGAATATGATGCTAGGAGGGCCAGAAGTGGAATTTCCCAGCAGGACAGGGCAGCACTTTGCTATAATGGTGGGAAATGCTGGCAGGCAGACCCCTGGGACTCCTGACTGAGGCCACCACTTTCCCTTACAAGGTGCCCAGTAAGAGTCGGGAGATGATCCCACGTGGGCTGAGCCTGCCTCCCCTCCCCAGACTTCTGTCTCTGGAGATGAAGCTTTGGAACCTAATCAGGTTCAGATGAAGGAATGAGGGTGGGGCCCTCATGAAGGGATTAGTGCCCTTCTAGGAGGAGACTCTGGAGATAAGCCTGCTGTCCTGTGTCTGCCCACCTTCCGCACCCCTTGGCCTTGTGAGTATCGGAAGCTGTGGGTGAGAAGAGGAGGAAACGGAGGAGAGAAATTGAGACAGAGGCAGAGATTGACTCAATCAGAGACCGTGGCTCAGCGAGGATGCAGTTAGGAGCTGACTTTATTGGACCCCAGATTTTTTTATTAAATACTTTATTATATAGATAATTATTTCACATCTTTGTAATCCCTGGGCTCTCCCCTCCCTGATCGCTCCCTTCCCCTCTCCCCCCCCCCAAGTTGTGAACTTCAGTTTGTTTTTTAGCTTGTTTCGGCTTTTCCTCCTGGACTTTTGTTTGTTTATCGTATGTCCCCTATATTAGTGAAGCCATTTAGGTTCGTTTTGTTTCTGACTTGTTTCTGCTAATAGGATTTCTTCTAGGTCCATCCACGTTATCATAAAATCATCCAATGTGTCACTTTTAATTGATGAGCAATATTCCATTGTGTATATATAGACCTTTTAGATCTTGTTCATCCATTTGTCTGTTTTGGGATATTTGGGGTGTTTCCATGTCCTTTAGACCCCAGAAGTTCCCCTGTGAAGGAATGCAGACAAGGCGGTAGCAAACAAAAACAAGATCCCATGGTGTGTAGCATGTGGGCTAGGGGATTCGTCATCTTGCAGGAAGCCCCGTGGGGGCAAACACCTTTAGGGACATGTCTCTCAGGTGGGTTCATCATAGGAGGACGGAGGACAGCCACCTGCTGGGAGGCAATCTGTGGCTCTATCTACAGTGTGCTGAGGTCAGATGAGAGTGGATAGGCATGTTCTCCTAATCATGGCAGACTTTTTTGCCCGTTTGATGGCTTCCCGCAGGTGAGGACGGTGAGAAACAGGCATCACAGCCCTGAAGAGGCTTGGCTCAAGCCATTTTGGCAGCTCATCTCAGAGTCAACCTCCAGGACTTGGAGAAGAGAAGTGCTTCTGTCCGGCCGCCAGCCTGTGGTGTTTCACTTGGTGCCCGGGCTGCCTGACCTGTCCTGAAGTGCCTCCGAGAGCCCTGGGTGTCTGGAATCGGAGACCAGGGGCCACGGCAGGCTCCCTGGGCCCTGTCTCCTCAGCCCCTTAGGCTGACTGAGCCGCCATGTTCACGATGACCAGGAGGCGGCTCTGGCCGTGTGGAGAGGGGAGGGAGGCGCCATCTGACCCTGGTGCCTTGTGTGCAGGCCTCAGCCGGGTCTGCCAGCCCCTCTGTCGCAGGGGAAGCCAGGCCACCCTGCCCGGTCACCAACCCACATGCAAGCTTTGCGCACTGCCCGCCCCTGGGAACTTCCAGACTCCAGGCAGCCTCCTCACTGCTTTCCCGTCTCGCTCCAGCCTGTCACAGAAGCAGTGGTGGATAAAGCAGCAAAACCACATTTTATTCCGGAACTGCTGCGGCAGGGAGCGGAGGCCTCAGCCTGGAGCCTAGGGAACTTCAAGAGCAGAACAGATTGATGGGAGGAGCAGGCTGGGGGCTGGGTGGGGACCTGCCTGACAGGAATCTGCAGGCCCGGGTGATTGACACCCGCTTGGGGTGAGCTGTCTGACTGGCTGTGGAAGCCGGGGGTTCTGGAGAAAGCCACTTCCGCGGATTCTTGCTAAATTTGGGGGCTGCAGCTCAGAGGCCCCAGGGCTGGCCTCGTTTGGCTGGGGGCTCGGCAGTGTGGGCAGTCTGTCAGCTGACACCTGCAGGGGAGCGGCTCGTGTGTCAGGGAGCCGTGAGCCCCAGAGGTTTATCACGACCAGGACGCTCAGCACCTGGGCCCCCGCCTGTCACAGAGGCGGCGCTGGGGAGAGGTTCTCTGAGGAGAAGAAGGGCCTGGGAGGAGGCGACCACCTCCCTCTCCCGTGGTGGCCGTGATGCCAGGTAGCTCTTCTGGGGACGAGCTGCTCTCTCAGCAGGCCAGTCTCAGCGGGACAGAGAGGCACAGGCGTCCCTGGGTCACGCCTCGGCCTGTCAGCTGTAGCCAGAAGGATGCGTCACGGAGGGGACTGTCCTCCCGTGCTCGGCTGGGCGGATGAGGTGATACAAAAGGCACAGGGGACCTCAGACAAGTGAGAAAAATGCTCACTGGCTGGACGCTTCTTCCCGGTTGACCTCAGAGGTGACCTCGGCCTCAGCCTCTGCCCACCCTAGCGGCCGCCTGCTCTGTCCTCCTGACCCCATTTTAAAGCGGGCGAGGCGCTGTGGTTGAGTTGGCAGTTCCTTTTTTTTGAGACTAGGTCTTGCTATCTTTGCCTGTGGAACCACAGGCTCACGTTGCCCGGGGTACCACAGACTCAAGCCATCCCCAGCCCCAGCCTCCGAGGTAGCTGGGATTACAGGTGTGAACCACCGCACCCAGTTAAACTTTTTAAAAAAATTTTTATTTATTTATTTTTTGAGACTAGGTCTCGCTATATATCTTTTTTTTTTGAGACCAGGTGTCGCTATTTTTGCCTGTGGAACCACAGGCTCTCGTGGCCCGGGGTACCACAGACTCAAGCGATCCCCAGACTCAGCTTCCCAGGTAGCTGGGATGACAGGCGCACACCACCACGCCCAGCTATATATTTTTTGGAGCCAGGTCTCGCTGTGTTGCCCCGGGTGGGACTTGAACCGTGATCCTTGGCCCCAGCTGCGGCTTCCTAGGCTGCCGCTTACAGACATGCGCCACCATGCCCGCCCCGATTCCTTTTGTGAAGCAGGAAATGTTACGAAATGGTCAGTCACGATCGCCAGCCTTTCTCATAAAATCAAACATCTGTTTCACCAGAGCTGCGATAAGAAGGCGGCTCCCGGGTCCAGCCTGTGTCCCATGAAAACCCCGCCCAGACCAGGAATAACTGGGCTCCCCCGGAGAGGCCTGGCAGGGCGGTCGCCCCTCCTTCCTTGGCGTTTCTGGCCGTTTGCTGGACGCCGCACTGCGTGGGATGGGTTCACAGCGCTGTGGCCGCAGGTCCCTCTCCTGTGCCCAGGCTGCTGGCCGTGGCCGCTGGGGCCGTAGCAACGGTGTGCATTTTTAATGACTGTGTAGCATTTCACTGGGCCGTTCTACTCCCGAGGGAACTTTCTGGCTTACACCTGTGCCGTTTATCAAGCTCCTGTCTCCTGGCTCCAAATGCACTGTTCCCGGGGCCCGGCGAGCCCTCTGCTCTCAGCCAGCCACCTGTGCCCTGTGAGGAGGCTGGGAGGGGGATATCCTCGGCCGACCTCAGCCCCAGGGACGTGGCTGCCCCGAAGACCCTCGTCAGAGTCCGTTGCAGCTCGCCGCACTCCCCACCGCTCCCTCTCGGCTCTGGTCTCTCCGGGAGACCACGCAGCTGTTCTCAGGGCCTTTCCCACCACAGGGGTGGACCCCCGAGGCTTTGGCCCTCGGGGTGTGGCAGGCTCTGTTCCTCGCGTGTGTGATTGCATCCTGCACCCTCCTCGCGCCTGTGATCGTCTCGGGCTGCGTTTCTGAGGCTGAGCGCTGCCTGACGGGCTCGAACGGCCGGTGCTTTCTCTCCCTGACTGGGGCCGAGTGGTCAGTGCGGCCGTGTTCTGTCCGGCGAGCCAGGGGCTCTGGATGCCCTCCCTCCCCCACCATGCCGGACGTGTGTCTGTGGATGGGCGAGCTGGGCCAGACACCTGTCTAACGGGGCGATAACGCCAGAGCAGGCGCTTTCCAGAGCGTCCACGCCAGTTTCTGGACCGTCAGCGGGTGTCGCCGGCTCGTCTTGGTGCCGCCTGCCTGCAGCCTGTCCGCTGCCCATTCCAGCAGGCCTTGGTGGGGGTGCGCTGTGGTTTTATTTGCATTTTGTAAAGCGCTGGGCGCAGAGTTGCGGGAAAGGACGAACGGGAGAGATCGCACAGTCAAAGACGACCGACACAGTCAAGACTGCGGCCATCAGGAGCAAGGCTGGTAGCAAGTGTGAGGTCAATCACGGGGCTTTCCAAAGTCTAGGCGAGGGGGACAGAAGGTGGTCAAGAGAATGTTTCACGACTAATTAGCTAGGAAGGCTAATGGCTAGGGCACCATGAAATTGGGTAAAACGTCACTTCCTGTGAGATAATGGCCGGCAGGGGTTTACCCATACATTAGTTGGTAACTCCTAAGGAATGTTCGGCCTTAAGGCAAACATTGGAGGAATGGAGAAGCTGCTCTTTCTTTGCTCTCGGGACATCCACCACGCCAGTCCTGTCTTCAGTGTTCTGAAGCCAGGTAAGATAGGGAAATGAACTCTCCCTCATTTCACAGCTTGAGTCCAGTCCGGTCTCAGCGGGCAGCCTCGGACGGCATCTCACTAGTGAATCAGGGCACCGCCCTCTTCTTTTTGTGCCATTTGTTACCGTCTTTTGTGAAGTGCCTGTTCACAACCCATTTTCTGAAATTGTGGCTCTTTTCCTTACTGACTCTTCGAAGCGTTTCCGTACGTGCACATGCTCGTTCTGTCAGGTGGTTGCCTGCTAGGGAGCTCCGCTGAGCCCTGCCTTGGGAATGGGATCCTTTGAAAGTCTATTTCCCTTTTCTTTCATGGTGTTTTCTTGACAGCCCTGCCCCAGTCCAAGGTCAGGAAATTCTTGCAGAAAAAGGAATCTGTGCAATGTAAAAGTAAGCTAAAAGGTGAAACTTTTAATAATAATAATAATAATAATAGTAATTATAATAAAAAACCCTTATCTCTGTAGCCCCCTCTGGCACACTAGAGGGTGGGCAGAAGCACGTCTCTCCCCTGTCACCCAGCTTCCTAACCTCTTTGGAATGTCTCAAGAGACATAGCACCTATTAGTAATGGCTGTTGCCTCCACAGGTAAATCCTCCTGTTACCGCGCATCCCTGCATCCTCCCTGCTGCGTGTCACCTATGTTCTGCTCCTTCCTCATGACGTCATTGTGACGTTTCCTGGCTGGGGTCTATAAGGGGCTTCACAGCTTCATTCAAGTGGACCTGGACATGCTTCCCAGGATCCCCGGGAATGTGCGGGCTGGCCTCACAGATCGCTGTCCGTCTCTTCCATCTCAATTTCTTCTTCATCCCACACACCACTCCTAACAGGAATCATCCACCGTTACTTACAGTTGCTGGGCGTGATGCTTGTGTGTGGTGTAAGGCGGGGGTTGCACTTCCTTTGCCCGGGCCAGCCCAGCACCGTGGCCTGAAGCTGGCTCTTGCCCAGTAAATTGGATGCATCTCATTTACCAGGGGCTGGGAGTGCGCTTCTGTTTCTGGGCTCTGCTGCGTCACCAAGCTGTTAAGCTGTCCTGCCAGTCTGACTGCATGACTGCTTCCTTTGAGGAAAGAGGTGGCTGAACTTCGGGACACGGCTGGTTATGGTACCCCTTCTCCCCTCCTAGGAGACCGTATGTGCCAGCTTGCCTGTCCGCCTGGGGCTGATCTGGGTGGGTACTGAGCTGAGGGTATGGTTACACTGGCCTCACACCCACCCCATCCCCATGTCTCCCATCCCCTGTCCCTCCTATCTCCCCCCTCCCCGCCCCTCCTGCAGCCTTTTTCAGGACCTGGCACCTTGTCCAGAAGAAGAATCCCTTTGTCACTCAACAGCATAAGGTGCCTTGAAAGTATCAGTGACAAGATGCTGCTGGACTCCCTGCATGCACTGCTCAGTGTTCACTGTAGTAATGGAACCAGTAGGAGGACTAAAAGTTGTCTGTCATCTCTGTGTGTGTGTCTGTCTGACTGTCTGTCCATCCACCCGTCCATCATCTGTTTGTTGATCCATCCACCCGTCCATCATCTGTTTGTTGATCCATCCACCTATCCATTCTTCCATCTATCTTATTTCTTTCTCTCATCAGTTGATGATCTGTTATTTATCTACCTGCCATCTGTCATGCTTTCATTCTTTTTTTTTCACATTTCCTCTTTAAAAAATTATTTATTTATAAATCTCACATCTTTATAATCCCAGGGATTCATCCCCCCACGCTCCCTGACCATTCCCCACCTTTGTCCCCTGCCCTGAGTGGGGTGCTTCAGTTTGGTGGTTAGCTGGTTTTGACTTTTCCTCATGGCTCTTGCTTATTTTTTTCCCCTGTATCCCATGTGTTAGTGGAACCATTTAGTTTCTTTTTCTTGTTGACTTGTTTCTGCTAATATGATTTCTTCTGAGTACATCCATGTTATCATAAAATCATCCAATTTGTCATTTTTAATTGATGAGTAATATTCCATAGTGCATATATACCACATTTTTTTCATCCAGTCATCTGTTTTCATCCAGCATTTAGGTTGCTTCCAAGTCCTTGCAATTATAAATAGTTGCAGTAAACGTCTGAGCACAGGTGTCCCTTTGTACAAGCATTGAAGTCTCCTTAGGGTAGATTCCCAAGAGAGCAATTGTTGGGTCAAATGGTAGTTCCACTTTCATTAGCTTGAGGGTCCTCCACACAGCTTTCCATAGAGATTGGACCAGTTTACATTCCCACCAGCAGTGTAAGAGTGTCACCTTTCTCTCCACATCCTCGCCAGCATCTGTTGTTGCCTGTTCTTTGGATGTGGGCCATTCTTACCTGTGTAAGGTGGGATCTCATTGTGGTTTTGCTTTGCATTTCCCTTATTGCTAGTGATGTTGAGCAATTTTTCATGTGCCTGTTGGCCATTTTATTTCCTCTTTGGAGAAGTATCTTTTTGGTTCTCCCCATTTTTTGATTGGGCTTCTTGTTTTGCTTTTGTTTAGTTGTGTGAGTTCCTTGTGGATCTTTGTTATTAAACCCTTATCACTCTTGTGGAGGGCAAAAATTTTTTCCCATCGGTTGGGCTTCTTTTTGTTTTTTTCTGTTGTCTCTTTTGCTGTCCAGAAGCTTTTTCGTTTGATGTAGTCCCATCTGTTTATGTTTTCCTTCATTTTTTTGCCATCTGTAGATGTGTCCAGAAAGGGATTTCTGAATTGTAATTCATGGAGGGTTTGCCCAAGTTTTCCTCTATGTTATGTTTTCGGGTCTGACATCTAAGTCTTTTATCTATTTTGAATTGACTTTTGTACATGGTGATTAGGGAGGTGTCTCGGTCCATTTTTTTGCATGTCTTAGTCCATTTTTCCCAAAACCATTTATTGAAGAGGCTGCCTTTATTCCAATGTAAGTTTTTCACTTCTTTGTCAAAGATCAGTTGACTCTATTTGTGTGGTTTTATTTCTAGGCACTCAGTTCTGTTCTGTTGGTCTGATTGTCTGTTTTTGTACCAGTACCAAGCTGTTTTAATTATTATGATTTTGTAGTGTAGTTTGAAGTTTGAAATTTTAATACCTCCATTCTCTTTTTTTCTGGTCAGGAGGCTTTTTTTTACATTCAAGGTCTTTTGTTATCCCATATGCATTTAGTAATTTTGTTCTATCTCTTTAAAGAATGTCATTGGGATTTTTATTGGAATTGCATTGAATCTGTAGTTTGCTTTTGGTAGGATGGCCATTTTGATGATATTAATTCTTCCAATCCATGAATGGGAATGTCTTTCTATTTCCTTATGTCTTCTCCTATCTCTTTTAGCAATGTTTTAAAGTTTTCTTTGTATTGTTCTTTCACATGTTTTGTTAGGTTTATTCCCAGGGATTTACTTTTTTTGGTGCAATGGTAAATGGGATGGTTCTTCTGATTTCTTCTTCTATTTGACTTTTTGTATATAGGAAAGCTACTGACTTTTGTGTGTTGATTTTGTGTCTGGCTATCTTACTGAACTGGTTTATCCCTTTTATGTCTTTCTCTTGCCTTATTTTATTGCCCTACCTAGAACTTCGAATACAATGTTAGAAAGTAGTGGGGAGAGGGGGCTTCCTTGCCAGGTTCCAGATCTTAATTGGAATGAGTTTAGTTTTTCTCCATTTAGGATGATGTTTGCTGTAGGTTTGTCATAGATGGCTTTTATTACATTGAGATATGTTCCTTTAATCCCCAATTTTTCAAGGACTTTTATCATGAATGGATGCTGGACTTGGTTGAATGCTTTCTCTGCATCTATTGATATGATCCTATCTATCATTCTTTGTCTGTGCATCTGTCTACCACCTCCCATCCATTCATTTATCTGTAACATCTGTCTACATGTGTCTTAGTCATCTCTCTGTCTGCCTGTCTATCTAATTATCTATCTGTCTGTCTATCTGTCAATCAGTCGATCAACCAGTCAATCAGAGGCTATTTTACGAAACTGAGGTACATAGTTATGGAGACTGAGAAATTCCAGGATCTGTAATCAGCAAACTGAAGCCCTAAGAGAGTCCTTGGTGTCTCATCCAAAAGCTAGTGAATTTGAACCCCCAAAAGAGCTGATCCTTCAGTTGAAGTTTGAAAGCAGGGAAAAAACAATGGTGGCTCAGTTCAGTCAGACCTGAGTTCATCTTGGAGGTTGGGTCGACTTTGTTTTCTTCCTATATAAGCCTTCAACTGTTTGGATGCGGCCTACCCACGTTGGGGCGGGCAATCTATTTTATTCAGTCATCTGATTCAGATTTGCACCTCATTCCCAAAGACTCCCATAGACACCCTCAGACAGCTATCTGGGTACCTGTGGCCCAACCAAATGGACACATAAAATTTGCCATCACCCTGCAAGTAGCAGCTCTGTCTGCTTTTACCTGCCCCGTTCCAGTGGGACATCAGGTGGGAGCTGAGAATTCCTGGATCTTTGTGGAGAATCTCACCCCACACTGTTGCTTTGATTACCTGGAGGCTCCCAGCGCTGGTGGGCTCTGCTCCCTCTTGGGGATGCTATGCCTTCCACCTGAGCCCCAGGGTAGAGCCAGGTTTCATGGTTTCCGAAGCTGATACAACTTAGGGGAGAAGTCCTCTTCTAGAAAACGAGAACAGGCAAGTGAAGCTTCATAAATCTTGGGGAATATCCACCTCACAGACTGTCTTTTCTGGAGGAGTCCCAGCCCTAGTCTCACAGACCCTGACCAGGCGTGATAAGGGTAACAGCAGGGATATATGCATCATCTCTGGCTCTGGGCTACCTCTGGCCCAGAAGACCACTCCCTTTATCGTCCTCCACTACTTTCTTGCTGTCCCCCTTCAGGGGAAGGGATGTTTTAAGTCTCACCAACTCATTCACATAAAGATCAGGTGGGCTCGATGGCCTGGGGACCTGACTCATTTATGATGCGGTGTTCACATTTGGCCAACTACATACTCGTGTCCACTTGTGGTTTCAAAGAGGCCAACCTAGGGTAGAAGCACCTGGGATATGTTAAAATGCAGATTCCTGGACTGCAGACGGACTTTCTAGAAGCTCTGTGGGAGGGAATTTTGGTCCTGCATTTTTAACTAGCTGCCTGAGATCTGAGGGCTTCTGAGTTCTGGTGCAGACCCCTAGTGTCATCTGTTCTGCATTCCCCTTGAGACCTCTTCTCTGTTCTCTCGTAGCCTGTAGAGTGTCTCCTAAGGTATGTGATGATGGCTCTGCATCAAACTCCCTAGGAGTGCCAGCTCTCAGGGCCATCTAGAACACACACTAGTTTCTCTTGTCTGGAATTCCCACCGGTCGTGTTCCATCGCTCCTCAAAGACCAGATCAAACATGGCATCCTACGTAGCCCACTTGACTGGCTTTGCCTCCCAGGGGCGTCCAGATAGACTTTTACCAGGAGGACCAGAGAAGCCTTCTTCCCAGCACATAGCCTTGGTCTGTGGAGTCTCCATAGAAGCTCTGTGGGCCTGTGAAAAACTGTGATCACCTTAAAGATTGGAGACCACCCAGATTTAGGGTCATTTCCAGAAACAGCCTTTTTTTTTTTTTTTTTTTTTAAAATCAGAGAAACCAGTCTATGGCAGGCAAACATTTAGAGGCAAGATTTTATCACAGGAAGTTATCCCTCCTCTTGGTATGCAGTCACCTTTCTCCTTGATGCCCCAGACCCTGTCCCTATTCCTTAGTTCAGGATACGGACCTTCAGTTTGGCCCACGTACTCTGGTGTTTATATCCATGTGAATTTTCCATGCATCGGTCATTAAATTGTGTCCTTTTCTCCTATAAAGTCTGATTTTTTTCCCCTCCACTAGCCTGAGAAGGGCTGAGACAGGAGGGGGAATGTTCTTCAGTACGCCAACAATTTGGTGAACCAGCCAGGTCCCAATCAGAAGACTGATTCTGTCCTGCCCACATGCTAGCCAACTCTTGTTTCTTTTCTTTTGCATAGTGGCCATGCTCACAGGTGTAAGATGGCACTCTTTGTGCTTTTGATTTGGATTTCTCTTATTAAGAGTAGTTGAAAGTATTTTCATGTGTCTGTTGTCCATTTGTATATCTCCTTTGGAGGAGATATACAGCTCTTATATCCAATTTTTTTTCTACTATCCAATTTTTTTCTTATATCCAATTTTTTTTTTTTTTACCCAAGAGTCTATCAGCTCTTATATCCAATTTTTTTTGTGGTTGAATCATGTTGCATATATATGGAACAGGATTTTAATGAAAGTGTCAAGTTTCTCTTGCCATTACCAGTCTTTCTTCCTTTTTTAAAAAAATATTTTTATCACTTTGTTGGTTACATATTTATGCTTATAGGTGTATATATAGGAAATTACATCATTACATTTCTTGGGGCTCCCCCCACTGCCCATGAACCCCTCATCTTGATTTTCTTGTGCTCATCCCTTCTCTCATTTCTCCCTCCTCCCCCTTCCCTAGCTGCTTGCCCCAGTTCTGTTGTCAACTTATTTTGACTTTCTTTTCCTTTTGTTTGTTATTCCTCCATCCCATCTATTGGTGAGACCCTCTGGCTTCTGTCTTTTTCTTTCTGACTTATTTCTGCTAATAGGATTCCCTCTAGGTCCATCCATGTTATCACAAGTGCTTCATATTTGTCAGTTTTGATGGCAGAGTAATATTCCATTGTGTACATAGACCATGTATTTTTCAACTATTCATCAGTTTTAGGGCATTCGGGTAATTTCCATATCCTGGCTATTGTAAATAATGCTGCAGTGAACATCCAAGCACAGGTCTCTTTAACCAATCTTTCCTTATCACTGGGTCATTTTCTTTCCCTGCCAGCTCCTCACCAAGATAATGCTTTGAAGGCCTGGGCACTAAGTTGAGAAACGATAGATTTCTTATCTGTATTAATTTGTTTCCTCTTCAGTCACACACTCTATTATGTACAGAAGGTAGAGGACAGGTATGGACAAATGACAGTCACCACATCTCCATCAAGCTTAGAGTGGCATCCTCACCCATCGTTAAGCCTGAGTGTTCTCAGCTGCATTCTTTCTTATAGTCCACAGGTGAGCCAGGTCATGGGGTTCATTTTCCTCAATGCCTGAGAAAGCCGAGGCCTCCAGCTCACGTAGGTAAGTGTGAACCGGCACGGCAACAAACAGGGGTGTTGCCCATGAAGCGTGAACAATTTGGATGATCTTTTCCTTTGTGGTTTTTCACGACAGTGGTTCTGAAGAAGAGAATCATCCTTTTGGCAAATAAATCAAGCCCAGAATCTGACGATGTCCAACATCCTGAACGGAGAGCTCTTTGGAACAGAGTCACTCTTGCAATCTACTTTCTGGCTTAGTTTTCAAACCAGGGGTTCATCCTAACCAGGGAAAAGTGAGTTGTTTGGTGTGGTACTGTTATACCGTTAACATGAATGAGTACAGATTTCTTGGGAGGGGCAGATAAGTGATCAAAACATGAGAAACCCAGAAAATTTCAGAAGTTACTTGGGAAAAAACAAACAAACCCCACCACTGCTAGGACAGGCAGCATTCCAAGGTAGATATGCGTGTCAAAAACTGGCCTGGCTTCTTTCTGGAGGAGATAGCTAGGTCTTAATTTCATGCTAGAGGAAGGCAAACAGTGTTTGCACTTAGGTCTGGTCTTGCGGTGTCCCCAGATGACTTCTGTATAGGGTGGTAAGAAGCCCTAGAGCCCCTCCTCTCAATGAGGACACTGACTCCTGCTGGTTCAGTGGTGACCAGAAACCTGGACACATACAGCCTGTGGTCTTGATCTTCCACTGAGGTTGAAGTCATCCCTTCTGCCTCTCTGTTGAAGACCAGAGTCCGTCCCGTGAACACTGAAGCATCCAGGGTTTCTGAAACAGGAGCACAAAGCTCGGCCCCTCCCCCATCTCGCCTCCTAGTCAAGGTCAAGAGGCTCTTGGGCCTCTGAGTTCTCACCCTCTTTTCTCTTCCTTTCAGATGGCTTACCTGAAGATGAGGCTGATAAATATTTCCCTGGTGGTCCTTGGAGCCCTCTGCTTGTACTTTAGCAGGTACAGTCTGACTCCTCTTAAAGTAGGGCCATTTTTTTTCAAGAGAGAAAACGGAGACTTCCTGCAGCTCCCGGAAGTGGACTGCAAGCAGGACCCCCCCTTCCTGATCCTGCTGGTGACGTCTTCCCACCAGCAGTCGGCTGCCCGCAGCGCCATCCGGAGCACCTGGGGAAGAGAGAGGAGGGTGGGAGGAAAACGCATCAAAACGGTCTTCCTTCTGGGCACCACCCCCAATCAGGACCTGTCCCGCGCGGTGGCCCGGGAGAGCCATCAGCATCACGACATCGTCCAGAAGGACTTTGTGGACGTTTATGTTAATCTGACTCTGAAGACCATGATGGGGCTGGAGTGGGTCCACCGCTATTGTCCTCAGGCGGCCTTCGTGATGAAGACAGACTCCGACATGTTCGTCAACGTCCACTACCTGACCGAGCTGCTCCTCAGGAAGAACCGGACCTCGGACTTTTTCACCGGCTTCTTGAAAATGAACGAGTTGCCCATTAGGAAAAAGCACAACAAGTGGTTTGTCAGCAAGTACGAATACCCCTGGGACAAGTACCCGCCCTTCTGCTCGGGCACGGGCTACGTCTTCTCCGGCGACGTGGCCAGCCGGGTGTACGACGTGTCTGAGAGCGTCCCGTTCCTCAAGCTGGAAGACGTCTTCGTGGGGCTCTGCCTCGCCAAGCTGAAGATCAGGCCCGAGCCGCTGCACTCGGAGCAGACCTTCTTCCCCGAGGGCCTGTCCTTCTCCACGTGTCGCTTCAAGAAGCTGGTGGCCTGCCACTTTGTCACGCCTCAGGCTATGCTGAAGTACTGGCGCGCGCTGGAAGACCCCCAGGGAGAAAGCTGTCCAGGTGACTGAGGGGGGCCACGGCACATCAGGATGCAGGTCAGGCTGGTTCTTGCACCAGTGAGGCTGGTGGAGAGGGGGAGGAGGGGAGAGAGGGAAAGGGGTGACAGGGACTCCAGATCTCAACTTGACTGTGAGCTGAAGTGAAGCCATGATGATGCCACGTGGCCCCAGGCAGCCATGACCCCGAGGCCCAGCACCACCGCCCTGAAAGCCGATGTCCACCTGCTTCTCCATCCGGGGTCAGCGTTCACCTGTTGAGGGGGGGTGGTCACCCCTTCAAGTTCACAGTGTAATGAAGACCCCGTGGAGAGAACGTGTCCCCATCGACCCCTGAGGACGCAGACTTTGGAGCTCCAGGATGCAGGGCCGGCACACCCGAGCAGGGGTGGACACGAACGGGTCCGGGCCCACTGGTGCTGCTGGGTTCTGGGGGGAGGAGGGTGGCTGGGCTGCTCACTGGGAAGCCTGGCAGCTGGCATCGCTCAGACCCTCTCCGGCCTCCCTCCTGCTCCACTCCTAGGTCCTGTGGTTCTCGTGCTGGGTGCAGCAGGCTGGACGCTGAGTCCTGTGAGCACCTGGTGCCCAGCTCGCAGCTCGTCCACTCTGGCCTGGCCTGCAGTGGCTGCAGCTGGGCTGGCCGTTTGGCCACCGCAGAAATTCAGCCCATCGGCTCTGCATCCTCATGGCGCCCACCTGCCGGCCGCCGTGCCCACTTATCGGCCTCTGCGCCCACCTGTCCGAGGAGCATCTTCTACGAGCCCTCAGCATCTCTCCTGCTTGCTCGGCGTCCTGAGAGCCGCTGGGTGCACGCCCAGTCTCTGAAGGATCCCGGGGCCTCTTCTGGGAAGTGGGTCTACGCCGAGACGCTGGCCAGGACCCCCTCAGCCTGAGCGCCGGTCAGAAGGCGGGGTCTCCTGAGCCGGGCAGGTCTGACCGGCTCCTGTGCTGAGGGTGCTGGGAGCCAGGGAGCAGCTTGTGGCGTGGCCTTGTCCTTCTCTGCTCCTCTGGGGCCGTGAGCTGCTCCGAGGGGGCGAGAGCGAGGCTCCTCTGCGCCCACCGGCCTTCACGGGACGGCGTGGCCACCTTG
Source organism: Uropsilus gracilis (assembly GCA_004024945.1). Lineage (NCBI taxonomy): Eukaryota > Metazoa > Chordata > Mammalia > Eulipotyphla > Talpidae > Uropsilus > Uropsilus gracilis. The sequence continues at coordinate 9,889 of PVHY01014781.1, read as the reverse complement.
CCCCTGACCAGGGGGCGCCTGGCTCCTGCTTGCACCTTGCAGGCTTGACCCAAAACTGGGGCCCCGCGCTGGGCCCTCACGACACAGGCTACGAGCTGGTGGAGCTGGCTGCAGCCCTCTGCTGCCGCGGTTGCCCCCGTGGGGTTGTACGTGGGGGCGCCCGAGCCGCAGCTGGCGTGGATCCCCACGCGGGGTGGCACCTGGGAGTCCCCGTGAGGCTACTTCCCAGACCTGGACCCGCCTCATCCTTGCAGACGTGCGTCCTGCGCCCGCGCCCCGAGCATGCCAGGCTGGCTGCAGGGAGGCCCCCGGGAGGGAAGTCGGGCCGATGGGCTCGGGGAGGGCTGGGTCTTGCCAGCCCACGTGCTGCCCGACTGCCCTTGCTGACGCCCCAGGGCGGCTCCACATGGGCCTGGGAGCAGCTGAGGGCGGTGCGGGGTTTGCTGACTGGCCTCGGGTGACGCTGGCAGCTTAGGCCGTGGGTCATGCGGAGCTCAGTTCTAGCGGCTCTTGGGGGGAGGGTGTGCTGAGGCCCTGGCTTACAGGTGGGGAAACTGAGGCAGAGGACGGGCGAACACCGAGCTGGAGGGCACATGACTGAGAAGGGGTTTCCCCCTTATCTTAGGCACCAAACCCAAGACTTCTGGAGCTGGTGCTCGGACCCCGGGCTCAGGCAGACGCAACCCTGGGCCGCCCGCCTTCCCCATTGCTTTGCACGGGGCTGCTCAGCGTGGCCGCTGCTCAGTGTGGCTGCGTGGCCGCGCGGTGCTCGGTGTAAGAGGAATGGCCGGGGACTGTCAGGTCTCCTCTCCCTGAGGCCACACCCCCATCCGCTGGGCTCACCCTCCATCCCGGGGGCCCGCAAGGGCGTGGGCGCCGGGGAGCAGCGGGGCTTCCTATGCCCGTACCTGCTCGGGCCATGTCCGTCTGTCCATCCAGCCCTGCCGCCCAGAAGTCCATGGCCACTTTCCCTCACCTCACCTCTGCCTCCCCTGGCGGGGTCGCTCCCTGTGGGTTTGGCCGCTTCTCTCCACGTCCACCCTCGTCCCCACAGTCCAGGCTGCCATCTTGGTTAGCCGGGACGCAAGCCGCTTCCTCCTGCTTGTCCACCTGGATTCCTTCATGCCCGGAGCCCTGGGCAGCCGAGTGCTGGGCTCCGGCACCCTGGCCGGTGCAGGACGCGTGCTCACTGCCAACGCCCAACGGGAGACCCCAGCTCCTCCAGCACCCGCCTTGTCCCTGTAGAACCAAGAAGAACCTTTAGAACGGAACGAGTGGATTTTCACTGCTTTCTCCCTCAAGTGTCCGTGCTTTTGGGCGAAACCAGCGCAGACTGACCCAGATGCTGACTTTGGCTTTCAAGGTCCATTGCTCAGGAAAATGCTTTCTGGAGCTTTGAACTTCAGCTGGTAAAGCCAGATACCCTGTTTTACAGATCCAGTGTTTTTTTGCTTTTTTCGAGACCAGGTCTCGCTACGTTGCCCAGGGTAGTCCCGAACCCGTGGACTCCAGCCATCCCCAGCCTCAGCCTCCCAGGTAGCTGGGATGACAGGCACACGCCACCACGCCCAGCTATTTTTGGAGACTAGGTCTTGCTATTTTTGCCCATGGAACCGCATGCTCTCATTGCCCGGGATACCCTGGACTCCAGCCATCCCCAGCCTCAGCCTCCCAGGTAGCTGGGATGACAGGCGCGCGCCACCACGCCCAGCTACTTTTTGGGACTAGGTTTCACTATGTTGCCCTGGGCGGGTCTCGAACACGCAGACTCAAGCAATTCCTAGCCTCAGCCTCACTCCGTAGGCTGTGATTAAAGGCACGCGCTCCTGCGCCCGGCAGATCCAGTGTTATCTTTTTTGTTTTATTACCTCTCTCAGAGGAATGATCTTAGACGTATAGAAAGGCTGCCGTGTGCCCCACACCGACTTTTCCCACCTGTGGGGGCACGTGCGTGGCCAGGGATGGACGAATGCTGGACGCGGTTGGCAGGAGTCCACCTCGGGTTTGGATGGCCTTAGGTTTTTGCCTAAAGCTCTTCTTCTGCCCAGGGCCCCCGCCAGGTGGCCACGTTAACTTTATTCGTCCTTCTCTTTGGTGCCTCCGGCGCAAACCCTTCTCCGGAGTCCCCTTGTTCTGAGGACCGGACAGTTGTCAGAGGTACTCCTGGCTGCCCTGTAGCTCACCCCTGCTGGGGTGTGTCGGCCGTTGGGGATGGAGGCGGGAGACCACACACGTGTGGCATCCTTCGCAGCCGTGTGGATGGCCGCGGGTCAGCTGGCCGCTGTGGCTGTGATCCCGGCTGCCCGGTCAGGGAGTGTTTGCCAAGCGTCTCCTCTGCCAAGCTGCCCTCCAGTTGCCGTTGGGAGGAAGTCACTCTGCAGGTAGTTTGCTCAGTAGCGAGTCACTTCCCTTTAGGTGCGGTGTTGACCTAAAGTGCTTGGATGGGAAGCCTTTGTGTTTGCCTTTCCCCCCTTTAATTACAAGGCTGTTGGGTTTGGGGCGGTGTTTGATTTCTCCCTTCAGGTGTCATCCTGTAGTTCTCCCTCCCCTACCGGCCCTGTGACTCATTGCCACCGCCCTTCCCTCCCCTGCTGGACACCTTGGATGTGTGTCAGCTTGCAACAGATTTTGCCCTCTTCCCCATTCTTTATTTGGCTCCTCTGTATTCTGCAGGGCCGTGCAGGGAACCACCCCATAGTTCTCTTTTTCCTTCTGTCTCCATTTAACATCGCCCTTTCCGCTTCCATCCATGTTGCTGCAAATGGCACGAGTTTATCTCTTTGTTTTCTGTTTTTGTTTTTGGAGACTAGGTTCTTGCCACGGACTCTAACGATCCCCAGCCTCAGCCTCCCAGGTAGCTGGGATTACAGGTGCCTGCCACAGCACTTGGCTGCTTTTTCGAGACCAGGTCTCACTGTGTTTCCTGGGGTAGTCTCAAACCTGCGAACTCAAACGATCCCAAGCCTCTTGCCTCCCAGTGCTTGGACAGCAGGCGCATGTCATCACGCGTGGCTGAGCGTATCTTTTTGATGGCTGAGTAGTATTCCACCACGGCCTAGACCACCTCATCTCCAGCTACTTAATCTGTTGGGGGCATTTAGGTGGTTTCCACACCTTGGTTCTTGTAAACAGCACTGCGGTAGAAGAAGAAGGCAGGTGTCCTTTCAAATTGGTATTTTTGTGTCCTTTGGGTAGGTTCCTAGTGGTGGAGTAGGATCCAGCAAATTTTAAAGGCTGTCCTACGAGGAACTTTTCCTAGTGCACTATTCCATGTACAGTGTTAACTAAGCTGCTTTTATGTCCATTTGTAAACTTATTTGATTTTGACTTTAGTTTTCTTAAATTCCACTGGTTTGTCCCTCCTGAAGAAAGCTATGGTTGCAGGGAGTGCAATTTCATACCTAAGTGGGCATGAACCTCACATTTCCTCCAGAGCTCCAGGGCCAGCCGCTGGTCAGCCACACCTCATCCCCTCATCCCCAGGTCTGTCTGACAACACGTCTTCCATGGAGATGTAAATAAATCTCAGAGCCTAAGGAAACAAGCTTTGCAAACACCCATTCAGTTAGAAGCATGGACCAGCAGGATTTCAACTTGAAGTGAGTCTGCCTCAGCTACTCAATTTATACGATAAAACCTGGGCTCTCCAGACTGATGCGTTATTTTATTGGGCCAGGTCAGCAGCACTGAGTCGCAAGGGTGCACATACTTAAATCCTGAGCCCGCAAATCACACTCCTGTGAGTCCGAGTCTCCGGGACTGTCCAGCGCGAACCTCAGCTTCAGTTGGTGCCTCAGCGGGGAAGAAGCTCCATGTCCCAGCTGCTGCTTCTGCTTCCTTGAACATATGGCAGGACCCCAGATGATGTCCCCGAGGTGACGCTGGAGGGTCCAGCCTGATGCTCCCAGGCCTTTCTCTTGCTCTGCCTGCTCGCAAGCATCAGTAACATCATCTGCTTGGACGGAAAGGCTTTGTCAACTCATCATGTCAAATTATTCTTGGCCCGAAGTTCTTAAGTTCAAGGTGGGGCGGGCTCTGGGGGGTGGCTGAACTCGGGTCTCTGCCGGCTTTGACTGCTCACCCAACCGGTACGTTCAGGCTGGTGACAGACAGAATCCCCTGGGTTTCTTTCACAGCACAGCTCGCACGGCCAGGTGAGCATGTGTTTATTTCAGCAAATCTAACCCCTGACACTGGGTCAACCCCACTGAAGCTGGACCTACCTGGACTAGCAAAACAAAAACACTCTGCGAGGCGGAAAGTCCCTCAAAGCTGCCGGATGGAGAGGTAGAGAGCAGACGCCCAGCTCCCGCCTTCCCGAGCCAGCCAGGCTGTGGCCCGACCCCCCACGTTTGGGACCCAGGCCCTGCCGTGCCTGCCTGTGGACGTGGCTGTGCTGCAGCGTGTGGGAGCCAGCGGTCACTTCTCCCTGCCCATCCTGCGGTGACGGATGATACGGAGACCAGCACCCACCCGAGGTAACGGGTGAGGCTGAGACGATGGACCTGAGTGTGAAACCAGGGGGGTATTCACCAGCAGGACGGGGGGCTGAAGAAGGAGGCTGGATGGAGAAGCTCCCGCCCTTCTTTGACGAGGGCTCGACCTTGTGCTCGCAGCTAAGGGCCTCTCCGGGTCGGGACTCCTGCTCGAACCTGCGGCTCGCTCTCTTGACTGTGAGCCGGGGTCCCCAGCCTGGTGTTAAGGGGATGGTGGTAGCCCCCACTTTGGAGCGGGCATAAGAACCACTTTGGAGTGGTTCCCAGCTAATTCTCTGCTCAGACCCGGCACCTGGGGCAGGGCTTGGCTTGCTTCCAGAGTGCTGCAGTGGGTAGGGGGGATGCTCAGTGGGTAGGGGGGATGCTCAGTGGGTAGGGGACCCCGCCGTGGGGGGTATGCCTGTGGCAGCCCCAAGGGCACGGGTCACGAGTCAGGGTGTCCCATCTCGATGGCCCTTCGTGGGGTGTCCAGTGTGAAATCCCTGCTTGTGGGAGGTGGGTAGCGGTCACTCCCCCCCAGGCTCATTTCAGGTGTCTCGTGTCCTTCTGTCCTGAGGCAGGGTGAGCAAGGACGCGTGGGCAGAAAGCCAATGCTGGCTCCCGAACAGCGTGTATTTGAATCTAGTTTTGGGGACCCCGTTGTGACTTGGGGAGACCCTTCCCTCTGGGGCGCAGACCGCACCTTGGGGTAGGGCTGCTGGGTTTGAGTTTTCCCTCCCCGTCCCCTGCTCCCCGCCTTTGAGAAGCGAGTTATCTACCTTTTGCTTGGAGCGCAGCTGTGAAGAAGAGCTTGTTTGACCATGGTTTCAAACACTGTTTCTAAAAAGGAATAAAAATACGGGCCAGGGCGCGTCCCCACCTCCCGGGTCATGGTGGGTGCAGTGAGATGAGGTGTGAGTCGCCCTGGGGTGTTGGGAGCAAGCGGCTGCTGCGGCTCTGGCTTCGGTGCGTGTGACACTGGCCCATTTAGAGTGACCTGCGTGGGCCGACGTCTGGAGAGGCCTTCCGACTGAGTTCCGAGTCTTGCTTCTTCCTTCCTTTGACTCGTCCTCAGATTCTTGGGGAAACTCTTTGCTCTTGGTGGCGCCCTTCAAAACCGCTGCGCACCATGTGCTGGGCTGGGGTGTAGGTGAGTTCAGGTGTGCGAGAAACCGCAGGGAACAGTAAACAAAGCACAATACCCGAGCCGACCTGGCCCGTGCCTGAGGAACTGTTTCTGCTTTCAACAAAGGCCCCTTTAGACAGAGGAGACAGTGGCGGGAGTTTGTAGGCCTTCAGTTCGAGAGTCTCCACAATTAGAAACGGCAGGAAGCTCTTGCCAGCCACTCGCCCTTTCATTTGTGGGGCAGATATGCCCTCTGATTGCTGTGATCCGGAGTGAGGGTCAGGTTGGTCGCTGTGGGTTTTGCGAATGGTCTCAGCTGGGTAAATAAGTCCAGGTGAGACGATGAAGGGGCTGCTGTCTTGACAACTGAAAGGCGTGTTTGTGCAGCGCCTGCTCTCCGGACAGGCGTCCTGACCACCCCCCACCCGCCATCTTGCAGACCCACACAGCAGCCCCCTGAGGTGGCTGTTCTTACAGGATGAAGCTGAAGAAATGGTGCTTCACCTCAGAAGGGAGGGCTCAGAACCGGCAGAGACCCAGCCCCTCAGCCTTCAGCGCCTTGCTTCGCTGGGCCCCGTGGGGTGAGCCCCCAAGGCACCTCCTGAGAGGCGGGACATCCCCAGCGGTCCCCGGAAAGGGCTGATCCACCGTGGCTGTCCGCCATCTTGTTGTCCTCCTTTCCTGGTGTCGATGGGCCTCACTGTTCCTTCTGGTGGTGTTTGACCTCTGAGACTTATCCCTCCTGTCATCTGCGGCTCTTCCAAGAGCCTGCGGTGTAGTGGGGTCTCTGACTTGTCTTGTTCCAGCTGGCCCTGTCTGGCAGTCACTTAAAGCCCTGTGGTATGATCCAGCAAGCGTTTGGCTTCAATACATGAGCCTCTTCAGTTTGGTGCTCGTCATCCCTTTACACCCCAAGAGTGCACCCCAAGTGCTATCCTCTCACCGGAGCCTGTCAGCTTGGTGCGCGCACACGTGTTGTGTGTGTGCACGTCTTTAAGTAAAGGCCTTTGCTCCGTCTCTGAATATTACCTGCCTCCTTGTGTATGTGAGGGAGCTAAAGGAGCAAGGTGACACCCCCTTACCTGGCATCTAAGGCACTCCGGACAGGCGTCCTGACCACCCCCCACCCATTGCTAGCCTCAGCCCTGAGGCAAGGGTGAGGAGCTGGAGAGGCTGCATTTGTCTCACAGATGCTCAACCACACCTCTCACAGCAGAGATGTGCCACTCCGTGCGTGTGGTGTGGTGAGAACTCCATGCTGAAGTGTACGCGAGCTCAAGCTCTCGGGAAGAATACTTGGAGAGAGTGAAATAAAATGAAGCAGCTCACACAGCCTGTAGCCCCTGGATGTGTCTCTTACATGCGAGAAAGGTGCCTGCTCCCAGAGTGGGTGGTTTCTACCCACCGTAGGCAGGGCAGGAAGAGGCCAGGCCAGGGTTTCTCCTGGACTCTCCTGATAAGACCCTGCGGCCCTGTGGTTGGTCACATCACGAGCGTGTCTGATTGGGTATCTGTGTCTGATTGGTGCTGCTGTGCCACATCCACCTGGGTTGGGCGAGCCTGTCTCTTCCCTGTCGCCCCATTGGGACATACTTGTTTCTCGTGATAATGTTTCTGAAAGTAATTTTTCGCATGTGTCATGTCAGGACGGACAGCCGTTTCCTGAGGTTGTAAACCTTGCTGGGGCTTCCTCCTCTCCGCACCTATCCCTGGTGTGTGCCTGGGGGGTGTGGACACTTGATGATTTTCTACTGGGTTTTCTGGGGGACTACAGCAAGGCGGGGTTCAGGCAGAAGGGTGGACTAGACAGACCGTTAAGTCAGCTGACAGCTCCCGCCAAGCCCTGATTGTGGGGTTAGATGATCTCTGTCACATTTCTGTTTCCGTTTGGTTCCCAGATCTGGCGTGAGCTCTGGGAAAGGTACCTCGGGCTGAGGTATGTTTGCGATAAACTCGGTGGCGTCTTGGGTCTGAAATGCACTTGCTTTTCTGCTGCTGGAAACGTGTCGGAGGGGTGACTGTGGTCACCGGGAACTTGGAGGCACAAGTGCTCCATCTTCCTGCTTCTCAAGTGTGGCTTCCAGGAAGTGAGCCCTGCTCTCCACAGACCCTGAAATGGGGTGAGGTCACCCCAGGTGGGGCAAAGGCCATGGGTGTGAGCAGTCACCCAGGATGAGAAAGGGAGGGTACGTCCTTCCACCTACCATTCGCAACACGCAACGCCACAGGGCTGTTTCTATTCATTAAAAAGCAGTTCCTGCCGGGCATGGTGGCGATGTCTGTAAGCGGCAGCCTAGGAAGCTGGGGCTGGGGCTAGGGATCGCGGTTCGAGTCCCGCCTGGGGCACGTAGCGAGACCTAGTTCCAAAAAAATAGCTGGGCGTGGTGGCGCGCACCTGTCATCCCAGCTACCTGGGAAGCTGAGGCTGGGGATGGCTTGAGTCTGTGGTACCCCAGACAACTTGAGCCTGCAGTTCCATGGACAAAAATAGTGAGACCTGGTCACACACACAAAAAAGCCATTCCTTCTTTATCAGACATCAGCACTTGGGATGCCAGTGAGTGTGCGACTACACCCTGTCTCCTAGCGTGGTGTGTCATAGTCTTTGTCCTCTGGAGACGCAGACCTACTGTGCACAGAGGGGAGATGCCTAGGCCCCCCCGTGCCTGCCACACACCCTCCTGGGAGACTCTGCCGGCCAGTTGGCCCAAGGATCCGGTCCTTTGGCTCCCACACACGAGCACGTCAGGCAGACCTAACATGTGGTGACACCCTGTGGAGTCTCGCAGATGGGCAGAGGTGGCTTACCTCACGGGCCGCATAAGACGTCAGAACGAAGCGACCGAAGGTACTTAGTGCCCGTCAAGTCGACTTGGTGGCCAAATTTTGCCTGGCCTGAAACATAAGAAGCAGAAGCCACATGTTGCTGAATCAGAGCTGACAGTGTCTCCCTGTATTCTAGGGCAAGGTGTTGTGTCATCCTATTTTGGGGTTTATTTATGTCTTGCTATGAATGGCTTTGTGGACAATAAGAATCAAATTGCTACATGGCACACGCCCTCGGCGTGGTTGTTCGGGCTGTAGACACGTAGGTAGGCTGTGTCTCTGTTCATCTTGATCAGCCGCCCGTGGCCTTTTTGTTAGGTGTTGGGAAAAATATTAAAAATTTTGACTTTGAAGCTGGAATGGGGGTGCGCACCTGTAATCCAAGTGCTGGGAGGCGAGAGGCCGGGGGTTGCAAAAGCAGCCGGACACGGTGGCGGGCGCTTCTAATCCTAGCTGCCTGGGAGGCTGAGGCTGGGGATCGCTTGAGTCCATGGGTTCAAGATGACCCCGGGCAACATGGCGAGACCTGATCTCAAAAAAAAAAAAATTTGACTTTATATGTTTTGACTTTATAATGCTTTGGCTTTATGTGTTCAGCCATCGATGCTGAGCAGCTTTGCTGTAAGCGGTGGGATTTTTCCAAGCGAAGAGGGGTGGGGGCCCTACTCTTCGCCAGGGTTTGGCGGGGGGCAGTGCGTCCTGAGGGGTGAAGGGTGAGCGACTGTGGTGGGAACCGCAGCCCCGGGCTGGAGACGAGGCCAGGCGTCCGCGGGGTTGTCCTCTCTCAGGTGTATTTCTGTTTTGAAGGTTCCTTCAAGGCCGGAGAGCGGGCCTGGTGCACGACCCCTGCGGGAGGGCTGTCCTGAGGTGAGGTGGGCTCCCTGCTCCTTCCGGATGTCGTGTCAGTGGAAATAAAGTGCTTGGAGCGGACGTGTTTTCACTTGACGCGTGTGGCCTGTCACGGTTCTTGCGGGGCTGCTGTCCGCCTCGGTCCTGGCTGGTGACACGTGGCTCGTCGTGAAGCTGGAGGCACAGGCAGGGTGCAGGGCTGTGTGTGTGGGGTCCTGAGAGGGCTGGCGGGGGCAGAGAAGGGACTGTCTTCAGCGCAGGACACTCCACTCCTGCCCCTCTGCCCCCTCCAGCGGCTGTGAGGGGCTGCCCTGGTCCCCTTGAACGTCTCGCTGCTGCTCCTCAACTCCAGTCCCAGGATCCTCTCTTCTTCCCACCTGCGGCTCCTGGAGCCTCCTCCCTTCCAGAACATTCCGGGAGCGCAGAAACGTGCTCTCCTTCCCACAGTTTCCCACACTCCCCCCTTCTCTTGGATGGCCCCTTTCCCTTTCTGCTCCTTCAAGACCTCCTCTCCCTGGGGTACCCCCCCCATCTCAGCTCCCATTTGTCCTCATGGAGAACCTGTGCCCACCGGTTCTGGGGTTCAGGGCAGGGCCGGTGTTCCCCCGGACAA
>PVHY01014780.1:0-30262 GCA_004024945.1 Uropsilus gracilis | reverse complement strand
TCGTTTTTTAGTATTCTGAGAAATCTCTTTTTTGGAGACAGCAACAGAAACATAGGTAACTAAAGTAGATGCTCTTGTTAACAATATGAACTATTTCAGAGTAGAGTTATAAATTCAAATGATGCATTTTTCTCTTGTAGATGTCGTCTGCTGCTGAAAATGGAGATGCAGCACCTGGGAAACAAAATGAAGAGAAAACCTATAAAAAGGTGAACTTTTTCTTTATTCAGCTGAGCGGAGCACTCTTATTGCTTGCAGTATTAATATTGTGATACTATTATGTAAATTATTGTCTTGGTTTCCTATTGCTTTTATAAAAAATTGCTGTAAGCTTAGTGCCTCAAGCAACACAAAAGTTTTCTTATGCTCTGTAGGTCCTAAATCTGACATGACTTCAGTCAGCTAAGACCCAGGTGTCTACATAGCTGTCTTCCTTTTTGGAGGATCTAAAGGGAAAAGCCCACTTCTTTGTCTTTTTCAGTTTCTTGAGGCTGCTTGTGTCAAGATTCCCTTCCAACTTCAAAGCCAGCCAAGGCCTGAGAATCTCTTACTAGTGTATCACTCTGACACTTCAAAAGACCTTGTGACTTTAATGAGCCCTTGTGGATAATCCAGGATAATCCCTTTATTTTAAAGTCAGCTGATTAGCAACCTTAATTTCCTCTCCAGACTTAACCCTTTATTGCCATACAAATCAACCTATTCACAGATCCCAAGGATTAGGACACAGACACCTTTAGGGGACATTTTTTTGCCTCCTAGAGTTACCATGATATGAAATATTGATGGAAGGTAATTATTTGAATACCCTACATATTTCTGAAAAGAAGGTAGATGTATGGTATTCTGTGTCCAGTATGGAACTTCTTTAATTGACTCATAGACTTCCACCAAAAATGTAAACATTTTCTACCTTTGCATTTTAAAAAATGTTTTTAATATGTAGTATTCACACTATCACTCTCCATCCCCCACAACCCCCAGATTTTACAAAGATCTCTTTCCAGAATTTCCAGAGTATTTTACTTTACCATTCTTTAGCACTAATAAATGTGTGACTCCTAGCAATCAAGTTAATGTTCAAAAACATTATTGGGTATTATATGTTCCCAAGCACCACTACTCCTGATATTTTTTAATATTAAAAAGTAGTTTATTTCAGATGCACAAACAGTTTTCAAAGATCATTAGACACAACAAAATTCTCTTTCATCTGCAAAATATATTTGGCTCATTTACATTTTCCAATTCTATTAACAGGCCTCAAAGTCATACTCAATTCCATCCTGACCCATCTGTAATACTTATACCAGCTGCTAGTGTTCAGTAACTAGTACACCTCATTAACCAACAGTTGGCCAATAATCAGTATTCCACATCTACCCAAAGACATAAGAATCAGTCCTCTCATACACTGGTCTTTCAAAATGCTTTCTTCTCTTCTCTGGACACCCTGGATTTAAATGTTAATAATTCATTGGATGAAATTTTTTTTTTTGGTTTCCTTTAGTGAAATACCATTGTTTTATATTATTGTTAATGTTTTGACAATATAGGACTTTTCCTCTTTTGAGTGGTCATTGTCTTTCCCACCACCAAATTGTAGTCATCCCTATAGTTTGAGGAATTTGGGGGGGTAGGAATTGGAAAACTCTGAAATCTTCAGGCATTTCTCTCTGGAAGACTTTCTGTAGCTCATCCACAATTGGGGGTTGTTTCTACAGCCCTTCTGTTTCTGTTAAGATGAAAATTATGTTTTTCTCAAACTGTATCAATTTCTCAATCATTTACACAACTGTGTAATTTGGTAGGTACAACTTCACCTCTCCAGATATGCACATGCTTCACTCATTCTCCAAAACTCTCATACCAATGTCCTGTCTCTTCTTCTACCTTCCTCCTTCCAGTCCCTCAGGTGACCTGAGTATTTTTCACACAGTCTAAAAATTATTATTACTCTGCTTGGTCAGTTCATTTCCTTTGGTTATTATATTCCACACTGAGTGAAATCATTTGGTAACTATCTTGCACTCAAACTGACTTCACTTAGCACAATCACCTCAAGAAAAGTAAAAGTAATCAAACAAAAGGAAATTAAATTTTTCATTGACTCTAATGTCTAATATCTATATCTTTTCTAATATCTCAAACATGGTTAATTATATGAATTTTACTAAGCATTTAAATCATTAATTTGTAAAGATTATATCATTTTTTATTGAAGTAATATTGGTTTACAATGTTGTGTATGATTTAGGGATATAAATTAACAGTCCTCACCACCAAACACCAATAATCCTCCAACACAGTCCACTGTTCCCCACCTCAACTCTTCCCTTCTTATAGCCTCAGTTCTACAGTAAGATTTCTAGGGTTTGTTTGGTTTCATTTTATCAGTTCCTTTGTTTCTTTGCACTCCATATATGAGTGAAATCTCTTTTTCTTTCTCTTCTGTCTCTTCTGATTTATTTTACTTATCTTAATCTCAGTTCCATCAATATTGTTGCAAATGGCAGGATTTTTTTTTTTCATAGCTGAAAATGTGTGTGTGTGTGTGGGGGGGGGTGACCTTAATCCACTCCTCTGTCTTTGGGAAGTTAGGTTATTTCCATATCTTGGCTAGGTTATTTCCATATCTTGGCTACTGCATATAGTAGTGCAATGAACATAGGAGTGTATATATAACTTCAAATTAGTGGGTTTTTTTTTTTTTTCATTCTTTGGGTTGATATCTAGGAATGAAATTGCCATATTAGATGGTAGCTGTTATTTAATATTTTGAAAATTTTTATAATGTTTTCCATAAATAGCATATGGGGGCTGGACAGTCTGCATTCCTACCAATAGTGTACAAGGGTTCCTTTTTCTCCACCAACATTTGCTTGTTTATTTTGATAAAACCATTCTTGTTCATATGAAGTAATATCTCATTGTGGTTTAGATTGTTTTAAATGACAGTGAATATTTCTTTCTATGCCTGTTAGCTTTCTCTAAGTCTTCTTTGGAGAATTGTCTATTTAGCTCCTCTGTCCATTTTTTCATTGGATTGTCTTTTGTTGAGTTGTATGAGTTCTCTGTAGATCTTAAATATGTCAGTCCCTTGTCAGATGTGTGATATGCAAATATTGTCTCCCACTCAGTAGGGTATTTTTTCATTGTAATGATTGTTTCTTTCACTATGCAGACATTTTTAGTTTAATGTATTTGTTTAATTTTGGTTTTGTTTTCCTCATTGTTGGTGTCCCCAAATATATTCCTGAAGCCACTGTCAAGGAGTATATGCTTATGTTTTCTTCTATGGTTTTATTTTACAGTTTCAGGTTTACATCTAAGTCTTTAATCCATTTTTGAATTAACTTTGTGTATCAAGTGAAACAGTAGTCTAGTTTCATTCTTTACCATGCGACTATTCAATTTTAGCAACACTATTTGTTAAAGGATTCCTCCATTGTATGCTCTTGATGCCTATGTTATAGATTAACTGTCTTTATAAACCTAAGTTTATTTCTGGGTTCTCAGTTATATTCCATTGGTCTATTTGTTCATTTTTATTCCAGTACCATGCATTTTTGTTACAACTTTATAATATAGCTTAAAGTCTGGCAGTATGATACCGTTATTTTATGTCAGGATCACTTTGTCTATTCAGAGTCTTTTGTGCTTCCATATGAATTTCAGTAATGTTGTCTGTTTCTTTGAACAATGCCATTGAATCCTTTATAAAGATTTCACTGAGTCTGTATATTACTTTGAATAAGGTGACCATTTTAACTATTAACTCTTCCAGTCCATGAGCAAGGGAGATCTTTCTATTTATATCTTCTGTTTCTTTTAATAATATCTTATAGTTTTCTTTAGACAGGTCTTATAGTTTCCTTTAGATAGGTCATTGACCTTTTCTGTAACTTTATTCCTATGTATGTAATTATTTTTGATCTGATTGAATGTGTCATTTTTTGCTTGATGTCTTTCTTTTCTAACCATTGTTTACATATATAAATGCAGTCAGTTTCTGTGTATTGATTTTGTATCTGACACTCCACTGATTTGTTTTTTCTAATAGATTGTAATGGCATTTTAAAGTTTTATTTGTGTATTATCATGTCTTTTGCAAATAGAGAGCATTTTACTTCCTTCACAATTTGGATTCATTTTATATCTTTCTCTTGCCTAATTGTTCTAGCTAGGACTTCTAATACTATGTTGAATAGTAGCAGTGAACTTGGAAATACTTGATCTTAGAGGAAAAGTCTTGTTTTTCACCATTGAGTTTGATGTTCACTATGAATTAGTCATGTAGAACCTTTATTATGTTGAGGTACATTGAGTTCATATGCATTTTATTGAGTTTTTATCATAACTGGATGGTGAATCTTGATGCATATATTAATATGACCATATGATTTTTATCTTCCATTTTATTGATGTGGTAAATTATATTGATTGCTTTGTGGATGGTAGACCATCCTTGCTTCCCTTGATTAAATCCAATTGATAATAATCTATAACCCTTTTAATCTGTTGTTGAATTTTTTTTTTTTTTGCCAAGATTTTGTTGAACATTTTTACATGTATATGTATGAGAGATATTGGTCTGTAGTTTTCTTTTTTGTGACATCCTTGTCTGTTTTTGGTATCAGAGTAATATAGACCTCATAAAAGGTATTTAGAAGAATTCCCTATAATATTTTGGAAAATATTAGGAGATTTGGTATTAGTTTTTCTTTGAAGATTTGGTGGAACTCATTATTGAAATGTTTTGGTCCTAGGTTTTTGTTTGTGGTGAGACTTTTTATAGTGTCTTAATTTTCCCCTCTCTGTAATTAGTCCATGTTTCCTATTCCCCCCTAGTTAATTCTCAGACAGTTGTATGCTTCTAAGAATGTGTCCATTTCTTCCAGGTTATCCAATTTGTTCACATATTCATAGTTATCTTTCATAATTCTCTATTTTTCTGACATACTGTTGCAACTTCTTTTATTTCTGTACTAGTCTTGATTTTACATTGACTGCATGTTTTAGTTTTTAAAAGTTTTTGCTCTCCTTCCCTTTGGGGAAAAATATATTTGAGTATTGAAAGTTTGTAATATCATTACTTTTTCTTTTTGCCTTTTTTACTTTAATGAATGACTACTGAAAATTTTCATCTCAAACCTCTTAACTGTATGACCTGATCACATCATCAGAATTAATAGTATATGTTTCTGTTCTATTTTCAGTGGGAGAATGTATCCTTTTCTTGGCACATCTTTTCTTCTGACTTTTGTGCTCAGTCAAATCTAGAAATATAAGCAAAGGGTTCACAGTCCGAAGTGATGATGCGTTTGGTAAAGAGAAGATTCAAGATATAGGTTCAAGAACTCCAGGGTGTCATATTTCATAAAATTTGTATATCTGGCCAGAGACACTACACCATTATGACTTTTAAACTCAGGTAGAAAATCTAATTCTGTACCATTTACTAACCAAGACTCGTTGTCAGTTTAGTCAAGAATGAAGCCTGCAAAGAGATGGCCATAATGCCAGCCTGTCAGCACTTTGCATCAGTTCTAGGCAATTTTCTCAATCAGCGTCAAGATACATTGTGATTCTTGACAAAGTCCCATCCTGCAAAAGTTCTTTAGTGATGTGGGTGAAAAGAATGTTACATTACATCTTGGAGTGTACTTAATGTGCTCTCCCAAAAATTTAGTAAAGTGACCTTCCAATAACATTATAGCTATAATACTGTGTTTCTAAGAGGCTATTTGACACAGCTATGTATGAAACATTAAAAATTAAAATTTCTAAGATAAATAAGAGAAGACATAAGAAACTGGAGAGAACTAAAGACTAAAAAATACCTATGGTTACTTTTTTTTAGTGTGTAGTAGCATCAGGGTAGTTTTATGATCACCACATTTAAAAGGGAGCTAAGCAGTGAAAGAAGAGGTATATAGCATTTCTGCAAGAAAAGCAGAGAGACAGTTCAATGCCCAGAAATGTACTCTTATAATTCCAGCAACTATGGTGTTGATTTGTACGGTAAGGGGACAGTCCCTTGTTTTACAGACAGACAACAGTGCAACTAAACTATTCAATTTAATTCTTCTGCTTTAAGCAGAAAGATCTTCAAACTGGAGGTGTTAACAACAGGAGAGATGCTCATAAGAACCCCATAGCTATTGCAAATGTGCTTGTTTCTAGGTCTAGATGAACCTTTTCCAAATGAAAGTACTTGAAGCTAGGTTGAGATTTGAAAAATTGGAAGGATGAATGAGTTGTTAAAAGGCAGGAAATAAACAAATAATATCCTGTTTTCAAAAAATGAGGAAAAAGTGCATTTGGAAAGCAGATATAAATGAAAATGTTCCTTGGCTTAATTTGAGCATAGATTAGTAGGCATGGTTTATGCATATTTAAAAAAGAAGCATGTCTTTTACAGTCCTGTCTATGCCAAATTAATGGTATTTTTTATTCTGACAGTCATTAAATTAGTCATCATAAGAATAATGCTCAGGGGAAGGGAGGGGACGGTGGGGGGGCAATCCTTGAGATTACAATATTGTGAAATTTATATATATATAAGAATATTGCTCAAATTTCATGAATCTTGACTTAAATGCATCTGTAAGCTCTTTAAAGTGTCCTTGCAGAGAAGGTAAAGATATACGAGTTAAATGTTGTGATCAGTGTATTTGTACCTTTGGGAACAGATGTTCCCTAAGAATGACAGTTGTGCTACCTGGTCCCTTCATTTCTGCTAGTGTGATACTTGAGTTGGCCCAGTGTAGCTAAGTGATTTTTGTCCATAACCATAATGAAAGAATAAAAATGTGTTTTGCGTGCATATGTGCAAGTGACAGGAATCTGGGAATAACAAAGACTAAATGGGTGTCAACAAAAACCACAATTTTATTATTACCTCTTTTATAAATACCTTAATGTTAAGCTTCTTTCCTTGTCCTGAAGTACCAACTCTGGCATGTGCACCTTTCAGTAAGGAGCTTTGATGGCTATTGCACTTTTGCCTATAACTGAAGTCAGTCAGTGGACTCCAGATTAAGAACCCCTTGATCTACTGTGCTAGGAACAAGAAGGATATCAATTGGTGAAGGCAAGTCATAAAAACAATTTTGAACACAGTAGTCTGTACTAAAGTTCAGAAAAGGAGAATTCTATGAATTGGCATTAATAAGCAGACCTAAGTTTTCTGTGGCCAGACCCACATTTGTTGGGTGACTGCCAGCCACACTCAGCATCACAAGTGCTGTGATCTTCACATGTATTTTCAGGGAACCTTCAGTATTCACAGAACAATGTTATATTCTCTGGGCCTCAATTGTTTACACAAGCTTACTTAGATGGGCTGTTTTTTGCTCTTCCAGTTGACCTTTTCCCTAATCCATTATTAGTTCTTGACAAATCCAAAAAGAATAGCTAAAATCAGTTGGTGAGGTTAACATTTCAGCTAATGGCTAAAATAGGAATTGTGATTTTAGCTTCTTTAAACAAACATGTTACCCATTAAGACAGGCATTAGGGGCTGCTTGGCTATGTTTACAGAGTGTAATATTTCCATTTCAGTTCATTTATTAAATGTCTTCCACAAGAATTATAAATGAAAAAGCCTACAGGTAGGTAGCCAGGGAGTGGAATAATCTAGGGAAAAAGGTAAACAAAAGAGGGGTATGCCTGTTTTTAAAGGGGGCAATTCACATCCAGCTAATAGAACTATGCCTCAGTACTCACCCAAGGTTGCCAGATTCACTGGTTATTAAAAGCCAAAAATAGTACTCTGATGCAAAACCTCCCAATGTTTTAAGATTGGCAGCTGATCCAAAAAAAAAAATGTTTAACACATTCTGGGAAAAAAAGAAAAAAACAAAACAAAGTACTGTAACCCATATACCTGTACAAATTATATAGGAGAAAAAAATATATGGACCCAGGTGAAAAATTAAATGATAACCCATATTGGTTGTAAGCACCAATATTGGTTATAAAGGCATTTCATATAATCCTTTAACAAGTCCTGACAAGCCCAGAGTTCATTATAGTCTTCTGGGTCAGTCCTTTTCTTGTTCATTAGCAGAGCATCTCACTGAAATGAACGTTTTATATATGGCACATTTTTATACATGTCACAGTTTTATACATGACAGAATTTTTATACATGTCACAGCAGAACATTTTACTTCTTAGACAACCATGACTTGATTTGCTTGTTCATTTATCTTCATGACAGGGAATCTGATGGGCACAGGCAAGAAATCAAGGATGAACACAAATTATTGGAGGAACAAAAAAGCCTGGTCAAGATAAAAGTGAGGGGAAGTCACAGGTCATTTTGGAAACATGGGCTGACTCTGTGGGACAACTCACTTTGACTGCTGATTTGACAACTCTGTATGCTATGCTGGAGGCCAGACAGTTCATTAGAATTTCCTGTAATAATGGAAAATGTTCTATAATCTGCATTAGAACTATAGCTGCAAGCTCTGTGTACTACTAAGCATTCAAAGTGTGTGGGTCTGAGGAATAATTTTTTTAATTTAGTTTTAGTTAAATTATTTAAGTAAGCTTATAGAACTAAACTACTAACATGTTGGGCAGTACAGTTCTAGGCAGGGAGATACCATAACATTGGTCTGGAGATTAATGACATGACAAAATGATAGTAGAGATCACAGTGAAGATGAACCCAAAAGTTAATAGTCAGAGTAACTACCAAAATTTTTCTGCCACTGATGCAACTGGAGACATTTGAGGAAGAACATCATTTTCCTCACAAGAAATTTATTTTACCACCATTTGCTTTTCTTCTTCCCTCAGTTCTCCACTTAAATATCATCAATCTGGTCTCCTGTCCCTGGTATCTTTCTGCTGCTTCTCCATACTAGGAGGTTCTGGTTTTCCCAATAGCTGCAGACTCTATAGGTAGAGCAGTCATCTGCCTTTGTCACCACTGCCACAAGTACAGGTGCCCTTACCTTGTTAACAGATTTACACCATGGTGGGCACTCTGAGTGACACCCCTCAGACTATTCTGGTGGAAAACTAGGCCCCAACAGAGCCCTCAACCCAAATACTCCATTTGTTTCCATTTTTTTTCTTATTTAAGTCATTGTACATCTTTATTTTCAGTTGTCTCAACCAGTTTCCCTATCAATGGAGGCAGACAGTGATGAGGCAGTAGGAAGTAATGTCAGTCCCTTAACATATTACAAGGAACAATGTCTTTTATGACATTTTAAACATCAGTGAGATAATGAATCAGAGATACTTTGATCTAGGAGAAAAGTATTTTCTTTTCTCTCTATTGTATTTTATTTAAATACAAGCTCTTATATTAAATATCTGGGAGGAGGTACACAGGCAACTGGTAATATTGGCTGCTTTTGGAGAGAACCCGCATGGTGGCTATCTTCAAATGGGGGAAACTTGTTCTGTATAGATCTCTATGTGTACTTAATTTTGAACCACATGAATCTATCCCAATCAATATCTTATTCAAAAATAAAGTAATATTTTAGTTTGGGCTGGGGTGGGCTGTTGGTTCCATGTCCTGACTGTCCTTCCTTTCCTTCACATTCTAGAAAGCCACCCCTTCCATGAAAAAAGACACTTGCTTTCTGCCCTAGGCCTACACCCTATAGTTTAGCAGTCACCTCTGCTTTTACACTGGCAGCATTGTCATGAACAGCAACTACGCTGGTCTCTAGGAGGAGTGATCCTTTGAGATTCCAAGTGCTGTTGCTAATTCCCCTATTCACTCAAACCAGATGGTTGTCGGTCAGTACCCACTTCTCGCCACCCCCACCCGCCCCAAGAGAACATATATAATTTCTGGAGGTGTTGTTATAGTGGGAGGGGCTGTTGCTATCTTTTGACATCTAGCAGACAGAGTTCAATGCTCCTGCAGCCTGCAATGCATAGGACAGAGTCCATAACCAAGAATGATAGAAATGATCCCAGCTCTGGAGGTCAGGAATCATTGCCCCAACCTAACTACCCTCTTGGGTGGAGGGTCCCTGTGAGCCTGGCTCTTCTAGATACCAGTTATATAACCTTAGCCATATTTCCTAATTGATCTGAATCTACGTTTTTCTTGATAAAATATAATCATTGCTACTCAGACTGGCTCATAGTACTGTGAGGATCTGTTAGAACAGATGTGAACACATCCTGAGCAAAGTAGAATAGCAATGAGTGAAGTCACTGCTTTTATTAGCAAAAGTAGGATCACTCAGCCCCTGATTTCCAATCACATTAGTTGTTTTGTTAGCACTGAGCAAGGCAGGCTGTGAGCCTGCCTCCTCCAGAGCTGTGTTCATGGGGAGAATGTAGCCTCTTTGTGTGATGCTGGTTTGGCCTGGACATAGGACAATGGGAACCAGGGTAGGACCCTATATCCCTCCATATAGCAGAGAAATGAGAGAAGAATTCAGAAATGAGAGAGAAGACTTGCTTCTCTTAGTGAACTGCCACCATTTCTGTTTGTTTGGGTTGTTTTTTTTTTTTCAATTAAGCAATCAAGAGGCAGGCTTTATTGTTCAAAGAGGGGGGAATTTTAAAGTAATTCCATTTGATGGAATAGCCCATAGATTCATAGACCATCCTCCACCCTTGTACAGTTCCCCCCTCAAATCCCCTCAGCCTCCAGACTGTATCATCTGTGCTTCTGTCTTCTTCCTCCCTAAAGTCCTATAGTATTTCACATCTGCCTTTATGACCTTTGAGCAAGGCATTGGATGTTATTGAACAAATCAGTAAGCAACTTCAAAAGAAAACTATTGAGAAAGCCATCCATCCTGTCAGAGTATTTCCCTGAAATGTTCATTTCTTCGTGACCTCTTTCATCCTTCACTCTACAGGGAATATCTGTGTGTCAAACCACCCAGTTTTGCTACATGGCTGCTCACTGCTGAACTAGGGAAGCTCAGCCTTTTGGTCCCTGATTTCAATAAACATCACACTGTTGCCTCCATAGCAATGTAGGAGATAAGCTTCTACACCCAGGCTTTCTGCACAGCTTCCTTCTGAGACACCAGTGACCCCCACCTTGTTGAGTCAGAGTGAATGGCAGGCTGGGAGGCAGGAGTTTCAAGTGCGTCTGCAGCCACATGAGCTATCTGAGAACAGGTCCTGTGGCAGGGCACAATGGTGCCTTTGTTTTCCAATTAAAAAGGCCTAATAGACACAGGCCATCTGCACCCGCTTGCACAGCTTGGCTGACAGGTCCCATCTGAGCAGCAGGCCTCTTGTCCCAAGGCTCACCCTCTGGCTTATCCTTTTCTGTCACACCTCCCTGCTTCCCTTGTCCAGATACTTAGGCTTTTAAAGGTAGCTCATGTGAAATTGTACATGAACAAGGAAAGGTTTAATTCTAGAATTTTTTATTCTGGATTCTGAAAATGAAGATCAGTGACAAGTAAGTGAGGTTGTATTCTCATGTAATTAACACTAATAAGAAATATGCCATGTGCTTATTTAGCATTTTTTGCTGTATTTTGAAGTTGAAGTCATTCATTGGCAGCTGGAAGAAGCTTGTTTATTGAATTCCACTGAGTTTAATCTAATTAAAAATGTATTCAGCAAATTAAAGTGTAATTTTTGCCAATTGGAAGTAAGTTTTAAAACTATATTAACAGATAGTGCTTTTTATGTGCCAGCCATGATTGTTAGCTCTTTGGAATTATTTAATGTTGTAACAACTGTATATATCAGTTAGTATATTCCCTCAGAGCCCAACTATTGCACTATTGTCTGAACCCTGAGCTGTCTTTGACATTAAAATGAAAATTTCTCAATTATTGACTAGAACAGCAGGACCAGTGGCACAGATAAATGCAGTGATCTTTGTAAAGGGGGAAAAATGAGTTGGAAAATAATGAATTTTGTGTTCCCTGAGTCAGGATTAAAAAGCCAGTTTTCCTTGTCCAAAATAAGTCTCACCTCTAAATACAGAATCTGAACTGTAGCTTCAAGGATACTTTTTTCCCTAGATTCATACTTTGAAATGAAAAGCAAGTCCCTTGGGCACTGCACCAAAAACTGGAAATATAACGGTGAATGATAATTTCAGAAATCATTCCTGAGTACAAAACTCAAAATTGGCAGCATGGAATGAAGTCTCCTTGGAGAGGGTGACATTTTGAATTGTCACATTAGGAGAAGAGGTTGTTTTTAAACCTAACTGACCCAGGAGGAGTAATAACTATCACAATCTGCTCATGGAAACAAAGATCTGATAAAGGAAGCACTGGCAAGGAGCATGAGTATTTGGAAAGTTAGTTTCCCCCCACGGGACTCAAGTTCCCTCACGTGGGGCCCTGTGTTTTCTGGTGAGCTCGGCTCACTGTCCTGAGTCTGCAAGTTTATTACAGCACAGAAGGCAGATGAGGCAGCTCCACCCTCTGTGGTGGAGGCTGTTGCACTTGAGGCATATAGCATGTCATTAAGGGGAGAAGAGAAAGAACTGGTGAGGTGTCTAAGGGGACCATACAATCAAGATTCTTGGTCCTTTTCTATCCTCCTAATTCATGTGCTCATCCAGACAGCCAGAGACATAACTGAGTTCAATTACAAGGAAATTCTCTGTCATAAAGTCTAACTTTTTTTTTCCAGTGAAGAGAAGGTGTATTCTTGCTTTCTGCTCATTCAAGATGTTCTGCTTCTACTTTGCGTTCTGTCTTCTTTGCATTATGAATCAGGGCACATTTGGTTATTGAGCTGACATACAGGCTGTCTTAGTAACATTCTAATTCTCTTGAGCTAATTTTTCATATTACAGTTTGTCATTTTTTTAAGGTTGCGGCCAGTGCCTGGGATGTAAAACAAACATTTGATTGAATATCCTTGCATTTACTCATGTGTTTCATTGACAAATGTTTATTTTGCTCGGCATTGTGCTAGGCCCTGGTGATGGAACAGAGCCCAACACAGATGGGCTTCATGGCCTACAAATGCTTTCATTTCATGGTGAAGACAGACCACAGAAAGTAAACATAATAAAATAATGATTAACTTTAAACTGCTATAAAGAAAATAAGCAAGGACCAAGGGTACTACCATTTAGTTAGGTATTCAGAGAAGCCTCTTGAAGGAGGCTTGGGAACAGAGATGGCAGGTGTGAGAAGAAGCAGGCTGACAGGAGAGTGGAAGCAAGAGCATTCTTGGCAGAGAGAACAAATAGTATTTAGCAAGCCCTGTGTGAAGGGAGGAACCTGATGGTTTTAGCAACTAAAGGAGAGGCTGGTGAGAGAGAGGGCACAGAGCAAAGAAGAATGAGCCTAGGTGGGGTGTGAGCAGTGGTTCTCAATGGGACCAAGTTTGTCTCTCAGGGACATTAGACAATGATGTCATAGCTAGGGGTTGGGGTGGGTTGCCTTATGCCATCACCAGAGCACATATCCTACAGCGCACAGGACAGCAAACTATCCAGTCCCATGTCAGTGCTAAACTGAGAAACTCTAGGCTACATAAATAGGTAGTGAGTAAGCTAAAGATGGTAGACTTGGAAGAGGAAAAGAAATGGGAACAAGTTAAAGCTATAACCCCCAAAATAAATGAATAATCCAAGTACTTCTAAATGAAAGAGATGTATCTCAGAGTTAATAGGGACTGAACTGACTTAGGATTGTATTGTGAGGGTGTGAGCACAATGGGAGTGACCGATGAGCACAGCTTTCTGCCTGAGCACTTGGGTGGATGTTGTGGTCATATATTAAAATGGATGGTGTGAAGGAAGATCTATAAGAGAAAATTAAATCTCCCAATCTGGACAACTTGGGAATATCAGTGAACTTCTGAAAGGTAGGCTCAAGTTGATGGTTGAAATGTGGATTTGGATCTTAGGGGTCAGGTTCAGGCTTCTATTCCAGTTAGTTCAGCCACCCCAGGAATTGATGGTAGATGGAAAAGAGAGGACCTAGGACTAAGGAAACTGCACATTTTCCTATTATATGACCTCCTAAGACCCTCCCTATGGGATTATATTCCTAGAATAAACAAACACAACCAAGTCACTCCCTGCTCATCCTCTGACCTTCTGTTGCCTACGGAGAAACTGACCTTCTGTTGCCTACAGAGAAACTCACATCTACAACATAGCAGCCCCTCTCCAATGGAAATGCCTTAACCTATTTCTAGCTAGTGTCTTCCACACACACCTAAGTTTAGTCACACTGACTGTGTCCATCCTTGTTCCTTTCCACATCAACTGACCATTTTACAGTGTCTTCCTTCTAGAAACAACTCTCTTATCGCCCTTATCCATACTCGTAGGCAATGACTGTTAATCACTCCTCTCCAGGTCTCCCTCAGCACCCTGCACTTACCTCTGTTATATAATGGGTGACTTTATTTTGTAAAATTGTTTGCAGTAATATCCTGCAAACTGCACCAGAAGCAGCTGGAGAGCAAGGGCATTCATCTTGACATCTGCAGGGTCCCACACAGTGCCTAACACATAACTTCAAGAGATGTATCACTTTTTCCTTCTTAATCCTAAACTAGACTTTCTAAAGAGACATATTCTTGTGCCTACAGTTTCATATCTGCAATTAGAGGTGACCTTTATTATTGGGTGAAGAGAATGGATGGAGGGGGGAATAACAGAAATGTATTTGTCTCAGGAATACCACTTCAAACAAGTTGAGTTCAGTTCTTTTGGCTTTATCCATTTAAAAGATGAGAGTGATTGTCTGTATCAGGGCCCACTCTATGGGTATTTGAAAGCTGGCTATTAATGATGTGCATTCTTTAAATCCCCTTGTCTTTGGTCTGAAGATTGCTGATGATCAGCCACTTAGGGAAGAGCTTTAGAAGTGAATTTAAAAAGGCAGTCTTATCCCAGCACATCACTCAAGGGTTCTGCTTTGGCCAGATGTTGACCCAATTAAGAACTGCCCCTTGATGCCAGTAATTGTCAGGGGGGATCAGGAGTTGGGATTGGTAGGCAACTCAATTCTCTAGCGCAGCAGCAGAGTAAACATCATTTTCTTTGTAAGATGAAAGAAGCATGATGAGTGATTTTGGGGGTTTGTTCTGATTTCAAAGGAAATGAGCAGGAATAACAACCTAGTTGTTTCTGAAGCACAACATTGTGGAGGGGTGGAGATTTAAGACCTGCACTCAGGACCCACAGACAGTGGCAACAAGAGTGCTTGTCTCTGTGCTCTTCCTCTTTCCTACCCAGAGCAGGGGTGCCTGGCACAGCCAAACCAGCTGCCATTTCTGAGCCCAAGACCCTGCAAGACACTTAGTCTGAGCACAGTGACTAGGCAGTAAGGTTTTAGTATCAATTCTGACAATGCATGAGAAGGCTCTTAGAGGTGCAAATAGAATGTTGGGCCCCCACTCTCCCCCAATGAAACTTAAAGTCCAAGACAGCAAGAATTTGGTAACTCAGAACTTAATGATGGAACAGATACTACTTGCACTTTCTCCAGGGGAATGTGAAATTTTCATGACTTATGACCCTGTTTTCTCTTGATGACAGGTCCTACTATTAACAGAAAGTAATGGTGGGATTCTGTGGCAAAAGAAAACCTAAAGAAAAGTCAAAGGAAATTTGTTCCCTGGAACCACCTTTAAAAAAAAAAAACAAAATGTCCAGAAGAGAAAAACGTTTGCTTTCTAGCATATCAAATAGATATTAAAATTTTTTCTCCTGTAGTTTCACCATCTCAGTGTTTAGTTTTGTTTAAGAAAACCACTTGAAGTTTCGAGAAACCATTCTACTTGTCTGTCTCTGCATCTGCATATTCCAGCTACTCCTCCCTGGCCAGTAGAACTTCTCTGGGGGCAATGAAATACCATTCTCTCTGAGGATACAAAGTGCATTAGAATGGGGTGCAGTCATGTCACCAAAGATAGCATGGTTGGGGGAGATGGGTGGACTGGAAAGTCCCCCCTTTAAATCTATTTCATGATTTAAAGAAAATCATGAAGACTAAGCAGAACAGTCCTCCCCCCAAGATTATGTCTAATTCTTCTAAACCTAGAGATGAATCTATTCACCATCCTCTCCCCCACCCCATGTTGTGGGGCATTAAATTTGTAGATATAGTGTTATAAATTAAGCTGTATAAATACAAGGCTCTGAGGCAGTGTGAATAAAATCAAAGGACAGTATCTTCTGAGATTCTTGGTAAAAGAAGAATATTACCTATTTTCAAGGTAATATTCAATGAACTAAGAAGTCCTATGTTCCCATTTCAGAAGTCCAGACGGATCAATTTAATCTGCTTTGATGTTTATCAGCACACTTTTATTCATTCATTTATTTTTAAGCATTTTTTTAGCATAGTAGATACTTCCATTCCAACATAGATACCTATATGTTGTTAGTCTTTTGTTATGTGGGGTTTTTAATTGATGGAGTGCCTAAATTGTTTCTAGTGGGCTTACCGATGGTTGGAAAAAGCTCCACAGTGTGATATAACCATTGATTGATCTAGCCCAGGAAAAAGTGTCTTGCCTGAAGCCAGGTGACTGCATAGAGCAAATGTAGCTGCAACCTATGCCAGAGGGGTCCTTTGACCCACAGAGTCCCCAAGGGAACACACTGTGACTGATACACAGGTGGATCCTGGTCGAATGTGAGATACCAGGCCATAGCCCCTTACCCTCAGGCTTTCATTCCCACAAAGGATGGAACACATCTGTCTGAAAACAAAGAAACAAAACTTTTTTTTTTCTGATGATTTTTTGTTCTGTGTGTGTTGTTTTGAGAATTATCTGTTTTGTTTGTGAGGGCTACTTACCTATTAAGGGCTTGCTTTTTTGTTGTTGCAGATATTTTCTGATTTTAAATTTATCTTCTAGCTTTGCATAAGAGGGTTTTTTTAAATACAAACTTTTATAGACTCAAATTAGTTAATATTTCCCATTAGGATTTTGTCTTTCCTGTCCTGTTTTAATTTTGAGCTAGTAGTACTTTGTTTCATTGTAATATTCATCACGCAAGACTTCCTGTGGTATTCAACTTTCAAAAATATCCTCATGTTTTTACACTTACTCTAATTGGACTTCAGAATCATTACCTCTAAAAAGATTACTACTGTGATTTTTATTAAAATTCTATTAAATGTGTTAATGAGTTGAGGGAAAATTGACATTTTCAACTATTGAGCCTACTAAGAATGAAATGTCTTAACATTATTGTCTTTTTACTTCTCAGCAAATTTTGGGCTTTTTTTTTTCGGGACCTTTGTACTTGGTTTTAATTAAACATATTCCTGAGGCACTTCTGTTGGTGCTTTTGGGATAGCTTTGCTATATTATTTTTTCATGTTGAAAATTGGATATTTTTCCCCATGACAATTTCTAACTAGGTATGTATATGCCCTATACATTGATTGAAGTAAGTTTCTTGTGTAAACTGCCAACTTCATTCTCTTAAAAAATTATTTACTAAGTCCATTATTGATTCCTGGACAATACAGGTAGCAAGCATGCTATCTGTAAATTATAATTTTTCTTCCTTAACCAATATTTTTGTTGATTTCTCATGTCTTATTAACTTCTAAAATAGTATAACAAATCTTTGTGATAAAAGGACACCATAGTCTTACTCATGCTTTTAAAGGACCAGCAGCTCTTATGTTATTTTACAGTGCACATCTTTTGGCATTCAAGTATTCCAATAGCAGAATATTGTCTCTTAGTCAAGAATTGTTTCCCCGCTAAGAAAGTTTCTGACTTTAGCTTTATTAAGAGTTTTTTACATCCTAATTGGCTATTGACATTTTATATAATTGATTTAAGCAGAGCATGAAATGGCAATCATTGAAAGCAATTAGGGTTTTGAGATACTCCAAGTACTTGAAAATAATAAAACCATGCTCCTGATGAAATATTATTTGATTTAGATTTGGTATGAGTCCAGATAGGCAGAGTAATTGGGTTATTTTTCTATACTTTGGAGCAATTTTTGGAATTTTTAAAGACCTGCTGATTTATTCCCCTCTAACACAGTGATCTTTGTGCAGCTCTCCTAAGACAGATGCTTTGCAACATCTTTTCTAGAATAGGCAAGTTATTGAAATCATTGTTGCTGAGAAATTTTGTTCAGGGCAAGGAGAAATATGTGGATTTTTCTCACCCTGAAATTTTTTGTTTCTTCATCTCCATTTTTCTTTTGAATGTAGTTTCTTATGGCATCTGTACTTACTTTATTCTCTTGTAAAATTTGAGATATGAAATGACAGAAAATTAATACCTTATGGGAATAAGTAGAGATTTCTCCCCTTTTCTGTGTGGTTCAGAGTGAATATATCAGAAAATTATCAAAAATCTGTCATGAGAGTTTAAATCTTTTAGGAAAATAGCTTTAAGTGTATATAAAACACACATTGTATCTCCACCACATTTGCTCTTCAAATGTTGGAGAGTTTGGCTATTAAAGAGTCTAAGAGAAGTTATTTCACAGGAGGAGGAGAAGAAAGATCAGGTGCTGTGTTCCTATTGGGCCCAACCTCGGTCTCTTCCAGTCCAAAGAGAGCCTATCGTGACCATCTCACCTCCTAAAAGGCAAGGCAGGTATGCTTTCATGTCAAACCCATCCCTAGTCCATTCATACATTCATTCATTCATTCAACAAGTAGTCTTCTAAGGTCCATTTGTATTTTACGTTTAGACCACAGCGGTACAGAGTTCTTTAATTTTAGCCCAGTGCAAATTAGTGGTGAAAAATACCTTGAAATAATTATTTGTACGTTTTCACTTTGAAGAAACAACTATTTGGCCCAATCCCCTCCGATTGACTTTCAGTATTTTAAACTTATTTTGTGCTGACAGATAAGTATGACTTTTGCCTTAATGACAAACCAGTAATTTATCATAAATCATTCCAGACAGATCTTAGTAGAGCATCTTATTAACCAAAAGATCCATCCTTTTGGGTTCATGGGGCAAAATGTGAAATGGTTTGAGTGCCTCTTGGGACAGGACCTAAAAGTTTGAGAGTGTTTAAAATTTGATATATCAATGTTTCCTAGTGCTGCTTCCACAAATCGTAATTTTCATGACTTGAAACAGCACAAATTCAATATCTCACAGTTCTGGAAGATAGACAAGGAGCACTTGTCTTAACAAGCTCAAACCAAGATGTTGACAGAGCCACATTCCTTAAAGACTCTAGATGGAATATATTTCCTTGCCTCTTCCAACTTTCAGAGGTCACTTATTTTGGTGACTCATGACTCCTTCCTCCAACTCCAAGGCTGGCAATGGCATGTTGTCTTTAGTATCTTGTATCTCACATTCTTAGTCTTTCTTTTGTCTTTTATTCTTTTACTTCTAAGTAACATTACACTGGGTTCATTTGGACATTCCAAGACAATTCTCCATCTCAGGTTCAGCTGACTTGCAACCCTTATAAGGTAACATTCTGCCTTCTAGGTAATATAGCTATAGGTTTTACAGGCTCTGGAGATTATGTTTTGGGACCATTGTTCCACTTGTCTTGGTATAATTTAATAGTGTCTTGTGCACCTTGAGCCCTTTGTCACCCTTTTATCATATGCTATCAGTTTTTCTGAGACTCTAAGTGGGTATTGATTGAGGCCCTAACATGCAGAGACTGTCTCCTGTCTGAATTTCCTTCTACCCTCTTGCCCTTCTCTCTTTTAACTTACTCCCTTAAATAAATAAACATACATAATTCATCTCCCTTTAATATGCTGCATAGATAGGAGCTCATTTTATAAGCTGTAAGCATGCAACCAGGCTTCTGATGGCATCGCAGGTGATTAAAAAGCCAATATGATTTAGGTTACTACTGTGACATGAACCAGTCAGTCTTTGCATACAATTTTGAAAATCAAATTTTGAGCTCACTAGTGGAGAGCATCTGAAATATTTTCTTCGTTTCTTTTATTATGCACCTCCTATCACTGGCCGTGTTATTTCTTTGGTGCTTACAGAAGGATGTCATGTTTGTGAAGCACTTCTGGAAGAAAGCAAGGATAGGTGGGAAATCTCTCCTTGGGGTAGAGAGTCAAATGATCCATCTCTAGGTTGGAATCAAAGGCTCAAAATATGCTGGTAGGACTGGTATTTTTCATCTTTCAGCACACAGTTTGGATAAACTTTGGGTAGATCTTTTTGATAGTTTTTTGAAAATGGAACATTAACTATCTACAAGAGATTTAATCTTGGACAAAAATAGGAATAAGGCCATTACTTCTGATGACAGAATTAGTCTTTTTTCTTGAAAGCAATTGGATATGCTGTGTGTCTTTACTGTTTCCGTTGACTTGAGAATAGTCACCATCCCTTGAGGTGGAAATAGCAGAAATGATTAATTTAGAAAGGAGAAGGATTGTGGGGTGGGTGGAAGTGACATTTGTCTGCATTATATTCTTAGAAACTTAGGCTGTTGGAGTTGGAAATGCCTGTGATAAAACTATTCATTAACATAGGAGGAAATAGAAGCCCAAATACGTATGTCCCTGGCCAAGAATGTGCTGAGTGCAAGATGCTGAGCTGGGCTCAAGTTCCAAGTGTCTGAACGCAGCCTTTCCTAGCATACTGCTCTCATCTCCAGCACCCATGACAGCTGCTCTGGGGTGACCAGACAGAGCCATCTGCTTCACAGATGCCCTTCATGTCCATTTCCACTTGTTCATTTCTCCTGCACAGATGGCTCCAGTACCCTGTGTATGGTTTACCCTGGAGAATAGAGTGTCATCTGCTGTGGGGCACAGTAGCCTTGTGTTTGTGTGTACGTCAGGGAAGCTGGGGGCAGGGAGCAAGCTTATTTATATACACACACCACACCAGCTACATTTTTAAGGACTTGGATCAGGACTAAGGTGAACAGGGTGTTGTTTCTCATACCTCTGTCATTACTTATTTTCTTTTTAAAACGACCTCAGTGCTTATAGTTTGGTCTTGCTTTGATGAAATCAAATGTGAGTTTAAGCAGCCATGTAATTTTAAGACATTGTTTTTGATAAACCTTAAGCACAAGGCCTTCTATTGGTGGGGTCCATATATATGTAGACAAGGAAACAAGCAGTGATGAGGTATACTTGCAAATGGAAGAGTCCTTTGACTTGGTATGTATGAGGAGAGTTTTGCAACTTTGTTGAAGCTGTGGTTTTCAAGCAAGGATGATTTAGCCTACTCAGGCAGTGTTTGGCAATGCATGGAGACTTTTTTTGGTTGTCACATCTAGATGAAGTCATACTACTGGCATCTAGTGGGTAGAGGCCAGGGTGCTGGTAAATATCGTACATTGTGTAGGACACCTCCACAACAAAGATGCCAGTGATGCCCACATTGAGAAACCCTGATCTCTGCAAATTTATCGTTTATTTTGATACTCAACTTTAAGAAGCTACACAGAGCATTGCGTAATTTAGAAACCACTTCTGGGTTAAAATATACCTGGGTATAGTAAATGAAGTGAAGAGTTTTCTATAGGTCAGATTGATAAGAGAATAAGTTTGTCTAATAGCAGCAGAACGCCCACCCTGTCAATTGATGAGAGTCAGCCCCAGGAAGCCATCTTGTCCTCTGCCCTCAGTGTCTGCAGGAGAACACCAGCTTGCCCCCTCCCATCCATGTTTTACCTTTGTAGATGCCGGTGGGGTTCAGGTACAGTTTCTATTTGGGGGTCATGATATCGTTTGGGTAGCTAATCATAGAAAGAGCATAGGTGATAAACAATGAAGGAATACCTTGCCCTTGTCCATTCTCAACAAAGACAGCCATGTGGCAGATGATGACTATTGTTTGCAGTGATACCAACTTTTCTCACTGTAGGCAACAGCAATTTAATAAAGTTCTCACCAACAGCAATTTAATAAAGGTCTCTGAGTTCAAGAGAAAGTTCATAACAGGAAAAAGTCATACTCCCAGCTTTACCCAGCTGGTATTTCTGGAAGTTGCACATGCTTCCTCCTGCTTTGCTTATGAGCAATGACCACCCTCTTCTTGTTTCTCAGTATCAGTTTTCTTTAAGAGTAGTAATCCCAAATAGGCAAAATTCAATTATTTTCTATTGTATTTTTTAATGGAGCAATAATGACTTTAAAAAGCAGAGGGGAAATGTTAAGTGATTTCTGGTTGGTGATTACATACACTGAAAAATAGATGAAATTTGCAAGTAGAATTACAGAATTTTAGAGGTAGAAAAACTTTTGCAAAACATTTAGTTTGCAAACCATTTCCACTATCTAGGAAACTGAGTCCCAATGATATCAAATAATTATCTCATAGCCCCCTGGCTGCAGAGAGAGCACAAACCTCTGGTTTTCCTTCCTATTGCTGATTTTGAATGGCTGCCTATATTTGTAGATTAATATGGTGGACCTTATGAAGTGAAACTAATAGCTATGGTCTGAATGCTTTTCCTTTTTCTGTATTTGGTCAAAAGGCTGGGTTGTGCAGAGCTAGGTGTTTCAAATAAAAAATCTTTTCACTTGTATCAGGCCTCCTCACTACTGCATCCAGCTCTAATGGTGAGCAGAGGGTGAAAACCTGAGGTGTAAGATGGAAATGTAGAGCCAGTCAAACTATTCAGAGCTATGGTGAATGCAGACACATCTTAGGCAGGTGGGAACCCTTCATAGAGCATCTCAGGATGCATGGGCAAGCACTGGACAATCCATCATATATGCTTTGCTGACCAGTGGGGCTCTTCTTTCCACCCCTATCTGCAGTCTGTGTCTGGGTGTGTTTTGATAGTGCTTCTGTTCTAAAGACCTAGGCAGTTTCCTGGCAAAAGAGAGCACTTGAGTTTCTGGGACCAGGAAAATTTCAGCGATTGCAAAGACCATGAGGAAGGAACCCAGAAGGCAAAGGGGGGGAGGGACCATCAAACATGTGGCAGAGTAGTTGCAAGCAGATGGAAGAGTCCTGAGTGCCTAAAATGGCTGGGGTTTTGTTCCAATGTGTACAGTGTTCTAAGACAACAGATTTTAGAGACTACATTTGATGATTCTAAAAATGAAATAGTACAGGGAGAAAATCATATATTGAATGTTATATAGCCCTGGACTTTGAAGCATAGAGATTACATGAGCAAATGATGTTTAATTCAAACTTGAATGCATGAATAATAATTAATTATCCCATGCAAAAATATGTTGCATTTCTATATTCAAAAATAAACTAGCAGAAAGAGAAATGATGAAAACAACATCAATTAAGATTGTAACAAATTTAACCCAGAAAGTGAGGAAATTTTACCTGACAACTATAAATAGCTATTGCAAGAAACTGAGGAAGAAACAAGAAAATAGACACTCTGAACTCATGGACCTAATGACATTTTTTACAGGAATAGAAAAAAAAATTCCAAAATTTCTATGGAACTGCAAAAGAACAGCAAAAATAGAGGAATCATGCTCCCTAACTTCAAACTAACCTACAAAACTATGGTAGTCTAAACAGTATGGTATCAGAATGAAAATAGACACAAAGATAAATGAAATAGAATCAGTACACTCCCAGGAGTAAAACCACACACTTCTGGCAACTATTTATGACAAAAGAATCAAGTACATGTAATGGAGAAAGGAAAGAGTCTCTTTAATAAATGGTGCAGGAAAAAACAGAATAACCATGTTGAAGCAAATGAAATGAGACCACTCTTACATTATACACAAAAAGCAATTCATAATGGATTGAACACTTGAATAAGACCTGAAACCACCAAATACATGGTAGAAAATGTAGGTAACAAGCTCTTTAACATCATTGTTAGTGATGTTTTTGTGTATTCATCTCTAACAGCAGTGAAACAAAAGAGAATATACCTCAAACTGGAAAGCATCTGGACAGAGAAATAAATCAACACCAAAACAAAAAGACAGTCTAACTAAATGGAAGAGGATACTTACAAAACACATGCTAGACAAGGGGTCAATATCTATATAGAAACAACTCATATGGTTCAACAACAAAAAACAATAACCTGTTTTAAAATGGTCACAGAATCTAAATAGGCATTTCATCAATGGAGATATACAGATGGCCAACAGACACATGAAAAGGTGCTATACACTTCGTATCATTAGAGAAATGCAAATCAAAACCACAATTAAGATTTCATCTCACTGATTAGAATGACCTATAAAAAATTCATGAAATACCATGTTAACTAAAATATGGAGATCAAAAAATCCTTGTATATTATTGGTAGGAATATAGATTTGTATGTCACTCTAGGTGACTATAAAGAAATTAAAACTATAACTGTTGTTATTTATAATCCCACTTCTGGGTATTTCCTCAAAGAATATAAAAACTGTAATTCAAAGAGATGTTTGCACCCCCCCATATTCACTACAACACTGTTTACTATAATCAAGTTTTGCAAACAGCCCAAGTGCCCATGACAGATGAATGTATTAAAAAAGGTATAATATATACACAATAGAATACTGTTCAGTCATTAAAAAACATGAATTCTAGCCATTTGCAACTATGTGGATGATCTTGAGGGGTTTATGCTACTGGAAATAAAACAAAGAAAAAGACAAATACTGAATGATTTCAGTCATTTAAAGAATATGAAGAAAGAAAAATAAGCAAAGAAAGCAATAACAAACTCTTAGAGTCTGACAGCAGGATGATGGTTACCAGATTGGAAGGAAGGAGGAGGAGGCTTCTTGGTTGGTGGTAGATAGTGGCTGGGTTTTAGTGTTGGGCATGGTGAGGTATACACAGTTGCCGAGATGCAAGAATGTACTCCTAGAATCTAGAAAATGCTCTAATGTTACCTCAATAAGTTGAAAGGCAACATCTCCTAACTGTGATGCTTTATACTAATCATAGAAGAAAGTCTTGTAAAAATATTTAATTAGTCTGTGATATCAGTTTATACATTGTTAATGTATACTCTTGTGAAAAGTGTACAATCTTTCTGAAAATCATTTTCTCTGTCTATAAAAAGGCAGTAGGATTATGGTGAGAAATAAATGACATAAATAATATAACCTGGCATGTACTAAGCAATTGAAAAAAATTATAATTTAAGGCAATATTATATAAACATAAGTGTATAAATATACCTCACAAAAATTATTGCAGTAGAAACTTAAATACATTTAGCTAGTCTCTTCTACAACCAAACTCCAAATTTTAAAGCCCCTTTAGATGCATTTGCATTTCATTCTGCCCATTTACCTCTTGGAGTTTCATAAAAATAATGTATTTAAAGAGGGGAAATAAGCAAGCATCCCCCAGTGCTGATAATTTGGATCTTTTTGTCTAAAACTCTGATGGCATTGTGTTCCTGACTTTCCAGGCAGATAGAGCATGGCTGCTAACAATTACTATTGCAGTGATTTGGAGCGTTTGTTGTGAGGTACCCTAAGAGGAAAGCTGGTCCTGTTCAGGGCTAGAACAGCCATCCTTCTGCTCTGAGCCACTGTGCTAGATTCCAGTCACCCTTTACCCTGAACTAGTAGAAGTAGAGTAGAAAATGAATGAATAAATGGAAATTCCTTAATATATGAGAAAAAATAAATATTGAATATGGGAATATCTTCACTGCCCTTTCAGAAAAGAAGCATTGGTCATAGGGATTTAAAGATTAACCATTTTGGTTTCACTAATATATGGAGAACCAAACGAAAGTACACAACTGTGGGAGGCCAGGGAGGGGAGGTGGTGGGGGACCCCCAGGGATCACAATGATGTGAATTATATATATATATATATAATTTTTAAAAAAAGACTTAGATCTAAGACCTGAAACCATAAAATGCATAGTAGAAAACATAGGCAAGACACTCCACAACCCATACCCCAGTAACATCTTCTAGGACACATTATATAAGCAAGGAAAACATATACATCTAGCACTGCATCAAGCTAAAAAGCTTCCATACAGCAAAAGAGACAATAACCAAAACAAAGAGACACCCAATCAAATGGAAATTTTGCACTCCACTCAACTGCCAAGGGTTTGATATCAAAGATCACAAAGAACACACAAATTAACAAAAACAAAGCAAAAAGTCTCGTGAAAAAAATGGGGAGAAGAGCTGAAAAGACACTTCTCCAAAGAGGAAATACAAAAGGTCAACAGGCATATGAAAAAAATACTCAACATATTATATTCAGGGAAATGCAAATCAAAACCACAATGAGATACCACTTTACACCTATAAGAATGGCCCATATCAGAAAGAAAGAAAGGAAGGAAGGAAGGAAGGAAGGAAGGAAGGAAGGAAGGAAGGAAGGAAGGAAGGAAGGAAGGAA
Organism: Uropsilus gracilis; assembly: GCA_004024945.1. Taxonomy (NCBI): domain Eukaryota; kingdom Metazoa; phylum Chordata; class Mammalia; order Eulipotyphla; family Talpidae; genus Uropsilus; species Uropsilus gracilis. The sequence goes on along the minus strand of PVHY01014780.1, from coordinate 4,054 downwards.
GGAAGGAAGGAAGGAAGGAAGGAAGGAAGGAAGGAAGGAAGGAAGGAAGGAAGGAAGGAGAAAAAACAGGCAACAAAATGTGTTGTCATGGATATGGAAAAAAGGAACACTCATACACTACTGGTGGGAATGCAAACTCATTCAGCCTCATTGGAAAGCTGTGTATAGGACACTCAAACTACTGAAATGGAAGTATCATTTGATCCAGCAATTCTACTTCTGGGAATATACCCAAAGGACACCAAAACACTAACTGAAAAAAACACCTGTACTCATATGTTTATTGCAGCACTATTCACAAATTAAGAATATGAAAACAAACCAAATGCCCCCCAAACAGACAAATGGATCAGAAAGTTGTGGTATATGTACACAATGGAATATTATTCTGCAATCAAAAAAGACAAATTTGATGAATTTGTGATAACATGGATGGACCTAGAAGGAATCATGCTATCTGAAATAAATCAGAAAGAAAAAAAGAAATACTAAATTATCCCAACTATATGCAGAATATAGGGATAACAAACAAAAGACCAAGTTAAAACTAACAAACTTATAGTAGAACTAAAACATAGAGCAAAAGAGAAGAGGTCGCTGGGAGGGATAGACATGGGAGATTAGGAAGGCAGTTCACAGGTGACAGGTATACAATGATGTAAATATATATATATATGTGTGTGTGTGTGTGTGTGTGTAATCAATAAAAAAGTTTTAAAAAAAGGAAAAAAAAATTAACCATTTTTATTAATCCCTATCAACATCCATTATTCCTCAATCCTTAAATTTGCTGGTTCTATTCTATAGGGATTGTTTAAGGCCTTACTATCAAAAAGTGATTAGAGATTGGCAAGCAACATTATCACCAACAAATGATGTCTTTCATTGTCAATCTATAAAAATCACTGTATTTTCAGTTCATAAAATTTTTCATGTCTGTCTGACTCTGCTCATTTAGAAGTCATAGCCCTTTTCCTTCCTTCCATCTAAATCCTAGATTGCAGATTTTGCTTTTCTCCTTGAGAAATTTTATTTATTTGTACAGCATATATTGTATGTACCTAATATATGTAATGCCATATATGTGAAATAGCATTGATATACCATTCCCAATGATCAACTTAATCAAGTTTATCATGAAGTTTAAGCAAGAAGGAGAAAAATTAAACTGGAAAGTTTGAAATGAGAAAACTATTTTTATTCTAGGCTGCTTCTCCACCATTTATTTTCCTATTTTTATAGATTAACAAACTTAGTTGTAAAAAGAAAAAGGTTAGGTGACTAAGACAAATTGTGGCAGAAATGGGAAATTTTAAAAAATTAGCAAGCCAGTTATTCCTGCCCTAAAAAGTTTTGCTTTTGTTTTATTCCCTTTATTTGGGTAAACAACACATAGATACTCATGTTTTATGAAGTCAGAGACTATCTCTTAAATTAATTTCCTGTGAAACAATGGTCTGCCAGCATATCAAACCCCAAAGGAAGAGGGGTTAGTTCCCCTCCTTAGCTACATTTTTGTTTTATAACTGAAGAGGTCAGTTGATGGAATAAAAAGGAAAGGTTCCCTATCTCTTGGGGTAGGTTATTAAAAGACAAGATTTTTGTGCCACTGAGATTTCCAGAAGAATACTGATTCTCTGCAGGTAATAGTCTCCCTAAAGTAGTTTTGACTACTCCTGTTCCTAAATCAACCACAGTAGCAGAATGTGTGTGTGTTTATGTGTGTGTGCACACGCATCATCTGTTCGTCTTCATGTACAGCAGGAGTTAGGGGTAGGGCTGGAGGTGTGTGAAAGGCAGGGACTGGATAGGCACCCTCTCAAACTCAGTAAGGCTAGATAAGAGAACAGAGACTGCAAAGTGTTTCTTAGGGGAAGAAGGTTTATTTGTCATTTATGTACATAAAGATGGCAACTAAATCCAGCTTCTCATTTATTTCATTTCTAAAGATTGCAAATGTCAACATTGTAGTGACCCCATCTGGAATGTCTTTTACATGAGTACCCAGGTCTTGTTTACCTCTACTGGCAGAGTTCTGTGAACATGTTTCCTGCAGATTCTAAAGGAATCTTGATTCTATAGGAACTTGACTTTAGGTCTGATCTATCTCCACACCTCCAAGCAAAGAGATTTCATATGGACTGACTGGTCAATGGAGAATACAAATAAAAAGAATAGAAGCTGGTTTGGGGTTCCTTGGAAACCCAGACAGACACAGGACCAGTAGTTAGTCCAGCCGTGGAATTTCCTGGATCGGTGCTAAATTGAAATGTACCATCACAAAGCTATACTCTGTACTCCTTTGTCCATTTATGTTGTGGGAAGTGATGATTGTGACCACAAACTTGGGGTTATCAGATCTGGTTTTGAGGGCCAATTTTGATACTTCCTGGCTTTGTGACCTGAAATAAATTTCTTTGTCAGAACCAATTTTATCTTTGGTAAATCAAGAGTAATAGTCTTAACTCCCTTATAGAATTGTGAAGATAAAATGCACAGAAAGGAGAAAATGCCTCTAGCACACATAGTGCCATGCCAGGGTAACTTGTAGCACTTGGAAAATGTCTGGAATGAAGGAATGAAGCAGAGGTAAGGCAAAATAAGGGCAGTCGTAATATGAAACAATTCCAGCTAAAGATACCTGGTTGCTTCTTACCACAAGAAAACCCATTCTAAACACAATACTATATTTTTCTAACCCTGTAGTGTAAGAATCTAAAGGGACAGGGTAGACAAGAACTTTTTATGGTTTCTCTGTATCTCTCTGTCTAAGTGTGTTTCTCAACCCTCTTGGGGGTTTTCATTACCCCCAGGCTGCTGTGTATATTCCTCCAAAGAGTCCCCTGTCCAAATAATTCAGTTATAGAGCATAGTTCTTGTTTATTTCTGGAAAAAAATTGTGAAAATGGGTGTGAATTCTTTGTTAGTAGTTTTCAGGTTTTAAAAGCTACGTAAAAGAGTGCAAATGTTCTAGAGTAAGAGGGGGTAAAGAACTTCATTTGATAAATAAAGAATACTTACATTTCCTCCCTGTGAGAGTAATTTTATAATTACAATTATAAAAATTCCAAAGAGCAGGCAAGGAATGTTATTATTTTAGAGTTTTCTTGGGAATTATTTTGTAAGTACAGTTAAATTGGTGTAAAATAATTGAACATAGTTATTAGTGTGTAATCGTAAAAATGAAAATCATGAAGGACAACTAATATAGTGAACACACAGAATGGATCTCCCTCACTTGTTATCAGGAAAATGGAAACTAAAATAGCTAGATGGGGGAGAAATTGGGGAAGGGAGGAGCACAAGAAGTTCAAGATTAAGGTTCACAGGTAATAGGATGGAAGGGGAACCCCGGGGAATGCAGTGATGTAATATATATAGATACATATAGAGAGATATATTGAGATAGATAGATAGATAGATAGATTAGATAGATAGATAGATAGATAGATAGATAGATAGATAGATAGATAGATAGATAGATAGATAGATAGATAGATAGATAGAGTAAATTTTTTAAAATTGCTAGATGGGAATAAACAAATGATATTAATGACGTTGGTGTTGGGGGTTGATGACAAGCAAATTCTTCTACTCTGGTGATGAGTATTTAAACTGATGTCATTTCATTTAGGTAGCACCTACCAAAATATAAAGGTATATATACTGTAATGCAGCAATTATTTTTTTAAGGATCTGCAGAAATGCACATGTATTTGTGAATAAGGATATTCATTACAGCATTATTTGTTATTAAAAAGTGAAAGGAAGAACTCTAAAGATTATCAGTAGAATATTTAAAACAATTGTGTTCCATACAATGAAAATTGATATAAACCATTAAAAGTAACGAAAATTTGTAAACATGGATGTGGAAGGATATTATGTGGAAAACAAACTATGATAGAGCATTCACAGTAACTAAGCAGTGCTACCTGTGTGGACATTTCTCTTTCAGTTTGAGATGTTTTTAAATCTGCATCCCTTGAGGTAAAGAGCATTTGGTTATAAATTAATAGGCTACAAACAGTTGGATATAGGTCCAGTTTGGTGT